>JAQGAB010001285.1:0-17508 GCA_034696565.1 Isotomurus graminis
TAGTTTCCTTTGGAAGAAGATTCCAAAACAACGACTGATTCGGGTATTTCGTCGCTAAATTCAAGAAGTCCATCTCCAGATGTGTCATTTGTGACAGGAAGTGAACAGCTTGACTTGGCTTTGGCAACTCATGTACAAGCATGTCTAAATCTTGTCAATGTAAGTTTGAATCACTGATCATGGATAGCCTTAGAGGTTGTGGTAACCAATTCTATCATAACTTTATAGAAATTAGGATCTTTTGGTCCATTAAAATGGAAAGAAAAAGATGCAATAAGCAAACTGCAGCAACAAGGGACAATATTAGGAAACATTCTTAACAGGATGAATGAAAAGGACGATTACGTCTTTGAATTAGATGGAATGCCGTTTATTCAAGTAATTCACAAAACTAAAGCTTTGAAAGTTCAATCTCGAATTTAGATGTCATTCTTGATGTAATTTAATTCTACAGAAACTTTGGATGGACATAACTCAAAGCACAACAACTTTGGTAACAACAGTAGACCAAGTGGTGTACGGGTTGGAACGAGAAGTACGGAAGTATACAGAGAACTCGCATGGATTATCAAGAGCCTTGATCCTTCAGATTTTAGATGAAACTGTGTTTAAGAGACACTCTCTTCTCACTTTGTTTCAATTTATATCGTTTCTCAAGCCATATGAAACTTCCTTCCAACGCCTTGTGGCGGATGTTGCAGAAGAAGGTCAGTTTTCTTTTGATGATCCCATTAATCCAAACCTGACTTTGTAATATTTTTCAAACTGCTGGTATATTGTAGTAGTGAAGCCTTGCATATTATGTTCAGGGTATATGTGTTCATATTTGATATAACTTCAGGATTTCGATCGACCGTTTTTGCATCGAGTTATTTCTTCCGTTCAATTACTTCTTTGAGGGCGACTTATTTCCTGACACCACGGATGTTTTTAGATCGAAACTTTTCATCAGCCGATCATATTCTTTGAGCTGTAATATAATGATTAACTAAACTCATTAACCTGGCACTATAAGGTCAGCTCGTACATATACAAATGAAACGGTACATACAGCAGCTGCGGTTTTAATGAACTCGGCTGTTTGATGACTGTAATAAAATCGTGGATCAGGGACTGTTTGCTTGTGGTATTCGAACCCGTACCTGAATTCATGTGTAAACCAAGGGTTTATCTTATCATTATGACCAGTTTAAAAGTTTAATGAGCTGAATAACCTGTGTTGCTCTGTTTGAGGCTGAAAGAACTTATTTCTGGGAATATCCACTGCTTTCATAATGACGTGCTTGAGCATACAGTGACCAGGCAAGCACTCAGCCTTAGGTTGTTTGTCAGTCCTTTCTGTTATCTTTGGTGTCACGTATTGGACTGAAAAACGACAGAAATTCTATGTAACACACGTCGGGATTTATTTTAAGCTTTTATAAGAATCTATATACTTATGCTCATATCTTACGTGATTTCTTTGTGTATGGATTGACTTGGTAGTTCTGATAGACGCCTACAAACTTAGCAAATCGCCTATTCATGTCATCCATGAATACCATTTCTTCCATGGGACTCATTTTTTTCTTGCCAGCAGGGCTGACCTTAGTTGGCTCATTCGGACGAGGCATTATTTGTCAACACTTAAGATTTGGAAACGTAAAGCCAATTTAGAAATAAATTGAATCCAATAGGAAATGAAATGCGAATAACAGGCCTAAAACTAAAAACCTGGAATTTTATGTTTCATGTCATCTTCACGTAGGCTTTCCCTCTGGGCAGGGCGTTTTCCATAGTCACGATTATCCATGTTGGATTGACATGTAATTTTGTCTAATTTTGTCATTTCAGAGATGGTTTTGCAAAAATTGTCCAATCCAAGTGAACTAGAAGACACTCTTGGTGAATTAAGGAAAGGAGGAACCTCTGTAGTTGTGCCATCCAAGTCAGTATTCGTCACACTCGCTCGATTTCTCGCTCACGAAGACATGCACATTCAAGAAATTGTGACACATTACTTTATGCATTTGGCAGAACACAGACGAAGACACGTGAGTTTTGAAATGTCGATTGTTCTCGTGAGACATGATCTCATCGAACTGTATAAATGTCATGAGCTTTAATCAATACTATTGTATGAACTCTTAGATCGTGGAAAACTGTTTGGAAATGCTCGAGTCAGAATCGAGTTCTGATCGCCTTTCCAGCATTGTTCTGTTAACGCTGATAAATTCTGAGGAAACTCTGGGCGAAGTTGCATATTTGGCCCAAACCGATGAAGATGCAAAAGTTCGTGAAGCAGCCAAGCAAATGTTAATGTCTCAGAAAGAAGGAGATCGAATGCACACTCAACTTACACTCAATTCTCATGGATTCCAAGGTCTTCTTGCCTAGTAAACTTACCTGATTTAATTAGCAATTTAATTATTATATAGCTCAGGGTGGTGCATGCACACCGTATTAATATTTACTGTCATGTGTACATAATTTAGTAAAAACCCTAGAAAAATTTAGTCCTTAGATTAATCAAAGAGACTTGAAAGAAAAATAACTTGCAGACTGAAGAAGATTAATGCAGTTTACTTGTAGGCGTAGGTGTAAATATTTTAAGTCAACATGTAGTAGTCAATCAGAGTGTACTACTTCTAAAGTTTATAGTTTTGTTTCCTACTACTAAAGCACACTAATATGCAATCATTATCATCATAAGAGGAATATATCAGATTTGTTCAAGTTTCAAGTGATGATACGCAACTCTGAAGAAATGTGCCATTGCTAGTGAATCAGCAATCAAATATTAAAAAATAAGTTTAATATTATTAAGGACTATTATGGTTTGGCATGTTCTTCAACTTCAACTTTATAATTGTGTGTAATAATATTAATGTAAGTCTGTTTCAAAAAAGAAATCCATGGTCATGTTAATCATACGCAAATAGCAGACTTTAAAGTGGATACGTGAAATCAATAAAAACATCAAAGTTCTCAGCATGAACCCACTGAAATCTGCGATATGAATTAATCGGACATTTTATTACCACAATTTCGAGAAATCGAGACAGAGCAATGTGAACAGAGAAGTACTAAATTGTTTATAGTACCAGAAACTAATGCCAAAAGTCGCAAGAAACTTCCGGCGTGTAGTTGACTAGTAGTTCCCATTTAATTTAAAGTAAGTCGTGTAAATTGCATGCCTCTTGGAAAGAGCCACGAGCAAGCTTTAGTGTGTAACAAGTTCCTACTGCATATAGTTGCATTGCATGCAGAATTGCAGAAGTACTACAAATGGTTTTCATACACGGTTTAAGGAATGATCTAAATGCTCAAGGCAGCTTAAGTGTGACTACTAAATTACTAAATTACGTAACTACTCTTAAGACCAACTCATCCATCAAAGAACAAGTTTTTTAAGGTGTTTATATTGTGGAAATGAAAACGAGATGATGGAGAAGGTGCAGTATGAGGCTATGAAACTCATCTCAAATCTCATAAGGACTTATGAAATCAACTATCCCTTCGCACTTGTTCAGTGTTCACAATCCCACAAGCATTAATTCGCATTTTCGTATATCGCAGAGCATTTCTTGCAACAATCCAACCTTCTACACATCCTTTTATTATTACACCACACCACTCTTTTTGAGTTCTAAACCCAAACTATAAATCCTCTAATCTCCTCAACACGAGGATTACACCTCTACTTATTTTTTATGGAGAGAACTCCGCTAAAAGAGAGATAATCCAAAAATCCAAATCCTCACGAACATGATTGCTTATACCTTTAACGCTCACACACAGTAGGATAAAATGGACGTATCTCTGCTTAGTTAAACTTTATGTTATTGTCCGTCATCCGTAGTATAAGAGACCGGCTAAGGCTTATTCAATTCATATCACAGAATTCGCTCATGGTAGTATCAGCCTGTGATTCGATCTAAATTCCAATAGTGAATAGTCTCCCATCGCTAATCCACAGCTACAGGTGTCTTATGTTTATATTAAGCTGCTAGTGAGGTGTAAGTGTATATAAGCTATGTTGGATGTTTGCTGTGTGAGTTGTATAATGTTACTAGGGCCAAACTCGGATGTACTGATTGTGAATTGTGAGTACACTGCAGACCTCATTAAATGTGTTGTGGAATAGTTAAATGGTCACAAAAGAAGTGCAGTCACCCGTCTCAACTTCCCAACAAATCCACCTCTCCTCCCCATCATCATCAGCATCCACCTTAACTAAAGTTCATTTCATATTGTCATTTCCATTTATTTAACTCCCCTCAGCCAAGTCACAACTCCTCATCACACAGCCTTCCACACATTTTTAGTCTATCATTGAAACAAAAGTTTAAAGCAATAAAATTAAGTGCTCTTGTGTGTGTCTCTCTTATTTCCTTTTGTTTGTGCAGTAAACTTCATCCAATTGTTTTTTGTATTGTACTGAGGAGTGTGTGTGACTAACTACTGGGGAAATAATTGTTGGCTAATTACCTTCAAAAGAGAAATTGAAGGATTTAATGTAGACAGATAAATATATTATTCAATGTCTCGGTGTTTGATCCAGGCTTGGTGTTGGAGGTACTGGGTGACAATAAAAGTTGCATAGGCAGAAAGAGAGATACGTGTGTGGGACAGAAATAAATGATCTCATATTAATAAACTCACAGTGATTAATCATTGAGTGGTACTGGAAAATATATTGGAGGATAGTGAAAGAGAGATACAGATCGAAAGAGTTAATAAATAATCAATTCACACTTATCTATTGATTGTGTGTCCTCATGGCATTGTGTTAATGGTGGTGACACAACCCGTGTTAAAGATAAGCTTTTATTGGAATACTTTGTCAGATAACTTTTGTACCCCCTGTGGACATTTTGTTGGAGATTTGGAACTTAGAACCTGGACCTAGTTTTAAAAGCTGTTCCTCTATAAGAAATCAAAGTGATTTCTCATATAGAAGAAACAATATAAGTTCAGTTTTGTGTGACATTGACAAAGTGTAAAAGAAGTTTGTACTGAGTTCAGGCTTCTTAAGGAATATAATCATGCCTCTGTTCAACAAGAAAGGTGGTACGGCTCCAGTTCCACCCCCAAGGACTAATGGGGTAGTTTCTAACAACAATAACAACAACTACGAGCGGATGTCAGGCAATGGAAGTGTAAAGAAGGGTGGGAAGAACCCACAGGGTCCACACGACGACGAAAAGGGAGGAGGCGTGGACAGCGAAAAAATGGGGAGCAATGGGGGTGGCTCATCTGCTGTGTCGAAGCCTAAACTTGTCTTCCATTGCCAACAAGCCCATGGAAGTCCTACGGGACTTATCTCTGGGTTCTCAAATGTAAAAGAGCTCTACCAGAAAATAGCTGACTGCTATGACTTCACAGTTGATGATGTAAGACACAATTACTATTTAAAAGTCTTCGTGTTTTTTACTTACAAAAGTACAAGCATGCATAGTCAGCAGAAGAGTCTCTCAGGATGCAAAAGGAAAGCATGACAAAACACACAAAATCTGTTGTAATCCCTTAGAATGCGAGACTGATCATTGAACTTGACAAAAAGATTGCAGTAGTTTGTACTAAATTATGTTCAGGTGGTTGGAAGTTGGTTCATCTGTAGCACTGCAGCTAAAGACGTGCTTTGCTGTGGATCTCACCAGGAGAGTATATAATAATGGTTAGTGTTTAACAAAAAGAGTTGACAGAAGATGAACGGTATACGTGAATAATACTAAGCCTGTTAAGTTCTTAACGAAAGAGAGAGTCAAGGTTGGGTGATTTGGATGAATAACAAAGTATCATGGTGAAGTGTATGATGATCATAAAGTATTTTCCGAAATGCCACTAGAGGAGTATAGGGAACCTTTAGTAAGTCCAACATAAAGCAAGGGTTGTACAATTACAATTGTTTGCAGGGAGTTGTTAGATTGTTAGATTGAAAAATCATGTTGTACAAAAGTACAAATTCCATCATTGGGGTCGAGTGTGCTTCACAGAATTTTTTGTCGTTCTCGTTCCATTATTACTAGATCAGCTTAGGAGAGTTAGTAGAAGTTGAAGAGTATTAGTTGCAGCAGGAATTATTACTAGGGATGATAGAAGACTATTCTTTACAGCGTACGTGAGGCTGACGAGGGGATGATAAGCTTGAGAAAAGTGAATAATGATTGGAAACGGAAGTTGCTTGTGTTTCCGCTTTACAATATTACAATTGGGATTTTGGGACGATCATCCCTATGAACTACTATGAAGTATGAAGTGCAAATGTTGCCTAAGCCTTCCCTTTCTACTGACGACTGACACCAACCAACGTGATCCTCAGATCATTTCTCTCTTCGTGTGAAATTTAATTCTGGTTGACATTGTCCTCTGAACAATTTCTTTTTCATCTCTACGTGATTCTCTTTTGAATATTAGTGAAGGGAGCCGTCAAAAATCTCTCGATAATTGTGAATATTCACAATAGGGAAAGCTTCTAATGCAAATGACCACAGACTGAACTGAATGACCACCAGCACTTCTTGTTCTACTTCTTTTGGGAGTTTTGGGAAGCAAAAGTCTTGGAATTTGTATGTCGAGTGTTGTATTACATGATTCCTTCATGTTATTTTAAGAATCCAACAGCGTGTCAAACAAAGTTGTTTAGACGCAGCACGAGTTTCATGCAGAATTTAACTTGAGTCATAATGTACATTCTTTCACAGCCTAATAATTAATTTTTCTGGTGGGAAATTGCATCGCAGATGTATATAGTTAGTGTTTGAGGCGTTGTGTCTAGTTTAAGGAGACTGGGCGACTATACATGCAAGATTAACAATTACGTGAGTGAAGAAGTTGGGTCGGGTGCAGTAGCTGATTATAGATATGGAAGGAACGAGTATGAAACGAGATTTTGTTTGAGTCATGCAATCTGATTTTTACTGAGACTCTTTTGATCTAATTCTTGGTTTTACTTAATGTAATACATAAGTAACATATCTGTGGATGTATCTTGGACGGAATGAAGTAAAGACCATGTGAGTCTCAAACGAGTATTAAATTATGTAATGAGCGATATCAAACTAGCATTTATGGTTGAAGCAAACACACACCTGTAATTAAGAGTTGAGAAGGTGAGGTAGTCTTTGTAGGTAAATGTTTTCCTGATCCTAAATTAAATCAGGATAGTTAATAATTAATTACAATGAGTAATTGATAAGATGTGGATCAGATGTATTGGTACTCGGTAAGGTAAACATAACACTGTTTGTTTCTTGTGGTTTTACAGATTTTGTTCTGTACCCTGAATACCCACAGGGTTGATATGGAGTGTCTCTTAAGTGCCCAATTGTGTTTGGACGACTTCATCTTTGTCCATAGGAAAGGTATAGTTCTGCCAGCTCCTTGTGTAAAACCTAAATCAGCCAAAATTTTAAGTTGGCCAGTATTCGAAATAGATTGACTGCAACTAAAGTGTTCATAAATTAAAACTGTTGTGGCGTAGGGACAAAGAAGGAAGTGGAGGTGACAAAAACGGAAGAAGCTTTGGGTCTCACAATAACAGACAACGGGACTGGATATGCGTTCATCAAGCGCATCAAAGAAGGGAGTATCATCGACCAGATCAAAGCCATTCAAGTTGGTCTTTAAGTCTTATGAATGATTACGAATAATGTGAAAGTAGTGGTGGACAGGGTTTAATGTATGCTTTTGTGTACATCTACGAAGGTTGGAGATCATGTGGAGAAAATAGATGATACGTCCCTTGTTGGGTGGAGACATGTCGATGTGGCCAAATACCTGAAGGGAATTCCTGTTGGAACTAACTTCACTCTCAGACTTATCGAACCACTCCGAGCTGGTTTTTGTAAGTTGGGCTTACAATTACATAAGATTCATTGGCCTACTTTTATAAAAAGTGAAGATTGTAATTGTAATTTGATAAACTGCTGGTTGTAGCAAATATTGGGCCAAAGTCAAATATTAAGAGCAAAGGAAAGAGCTACGGGAGTGGGAAGGAAACGCTTCGGTTCAGAAGCAATGGAACGGCTCACATTGAAGAAGCTGTGAGTGATTTGATAAAGAAATGCATGAAGATTTTTCGTATGATAATAATTTAAAATTGGAATCTGTTTTTTCTGTAATTAACCACAAATTATAGCCGGATGACTTTACCCAAGGAGCCATTGATAAAATCAACAGACTGCTTGAAAGTTTTATGGGAATAAATGACACGGATTTAGGTGAGTGAACAAGACCTTCACATCACGACAATCAAACCTTATCAAATGATTGAAACCACAAACACGTCATGCATTCTTTGGTTCTCATTTCAGCCACGCAAATATGGGAAATGGCTTCACAAAAGTCCAACACAATGGAACTTGCTGAGACTATTGACAATTCTGAATTGGAGTCATTTGGTTTCACCGATGATTTCATTATTGAAGTGTGGGGGATTGTTACTGATGCCAAATCGGGTCGACTTAAGCCAAAAAACTCTGTGGATGATGATGACGATGAAGATCTGTCGTACTTGGTCAATTCCAAACCGTCCTCGAGGAAAAATCGAGTCAAGTCATAAATTATCTTCTTATACTATAAATAGTTCATAGTTTATATAGTAGGATGCTTTTCCTTCCTCAATTACTGTCTTTAAAGAACACCTTCAGTTACCAGCTGTATTACCATTACCAAGTACTGACGAACAGCTCAAGTTAAGTACACAGGTCGCTTGCAAAAATTATACTTGTCAACAGTTACCATTGCATGTTCCTGCTGATGTTAAAACTTCCTATTTTACACGGCTAGCCTCGTAATAATTTTAATAATGAGAATATCGAACTATTAATAAAATGAAAGAAGCCAATTAATCTTGAAATACGAAGATATTTATTCCTCTTTGTCCCAGAACAAATAGAGCTTTGATAGATTTAAACAAGTTTTTAAGCGCGTGCCTTCTCTGTCTCGATGTTCTTGAGAATGGCAGCCTTCTTTTGGGTGACGTGATGTTTCTTGACCCTTCCGGTAAGTCTCTTGAGGTTCCACCGCTTCTTAGCGACCTTGGAGGAGTCCTTCTTCTTGGCGGAATCAGGATTAGCTCGGATGCCGGCGTGGGCTTTCTTATAAATGCCCTCCAACTGGAAATAATTCATTCGTCTTACTCATATGGCTGCAGTATCAATGAAGTGAAAAATACACTAGTGAAATATCTTACATTCTCAGCGACAATGCCCTCCTTGATGAACTTGGAGAATTGACGCTTGAAGGCTCCCTCATCGTCATCCAGGAGAGTCTTCATGTAATCGGCAACATGCTGACCCATGATGTGCTTGCGGTGGACTTCGGCGTTCAACTCCTTGCCTTCTCCATCCCAACCAGGGAATCGCTTCTCGCTGTATTGATTATCGTAATTAGTAAGAAACCATTCCACTCCATTACGAAAATTCGCAACGTCAATACCTGTGAGGAATGTCCAAGCCTCCGTCAACAGCTCCCTTGAGGACACCGAAGACCCTGGCTCCGGTGGTGGTTCGGTAAAGACCGACATCAAGGACAGCATGGAAGGGCTTGGGCTGACCATCAGCCTCCTCAACGCAGTAGTAATCTCCCGTCACATCCTTCTGGCCTTCGTAGATGCCATCAAGTCCCAATTTCTTGAGAAGCTGGCACCACAAGAACGAATACTCATGAACGTCTATTCTTACAATAATCACCAGCAATCCTTGTGTGAACTTACTCTCCTGGCAAGAAGAAGACCAGTGCAATAGGCAGCAGCGTAGTTGGTCAATCCAACCTTGACGCCGTATCGGGGAAGTTCGTGAGCGTATGCAGCACACACAACAACGTCTCCTTCGATCCTGGCGTAGGCGATCTGAAACGGCACAAATATGATTAGCAAAGAAGTAAGACACGCCAACAACGTTCCCAACATGTTATGAAGTGATGTCGAATTCACGACATACCTGAGCAGTAATGTCCTTGTTGGAGAATCGGACAATCATACGATACTTGGGAGTATTGTACTTATTCTTATCTTGGACGATAAGCCTCTTCCTGGCATAGTAGTCGGTTCGCCCCTCACGACGCCTCTTGAACTTGACTTGAAATCGCTTGAAGTATGCCTTGTTCTTCACCACTTTCACGAAACCCTGCAATTTCACACACCACCGTATCATTCAACAGTTCAAAATCCTTTACACCTCACACCTTAAGGGCCCTTAATCGTCCTTGGAACTTTTAACATACTACACATTACACACGTCTCTACCTGTTAACCCCATGTTAATTTCCCACAGCTTGTACAACCCTATGGCACACTCGTATTGAGATACCGGACCTTATTTACATCCCTTCCAGTGACCTAATCTACATGTAGTACTACTAAGGGACATGAGAAGGTCAAAGGGGTGCTCACCATAGTGGACGATGTGGCTTAGTGCCTTCCTTGGGGATGAAAAGATGACCTGAAAGAGCGGAGAATAAATCAGTCCGGCAGCCACGACGAAGAGCACACTTCTCTCACCTCCTCTCAACCCGCGAATGGTTTGCTCCCCAGATGGCTCTTCACTCTCGCCTCGCCGCCCGCACTCCACACAACAACCGTTGCACTCAACCGCGTCTCTCTTCATTCTGCACTTTCTGCATGAATACTGACCATCACTGCCAATCTTTACTCATTTCATTTGCAGGAATAATTCACACAGATGATAAGGAAACTATATGAAATTCTTGAGTGAGCACACAACGCTTTTATTGTTACGTACGATTAATTGTTCCTACGAATAAATCATCACGCACACGCTTGCATAATTATCATTTCTCCAGTCTTGTATAAAGAATTTGAGTAACAGCGTACTACTCTATAGTGTCTATATCATGTTGAATGTTTAAATGGTTTTGGTGGCTTTATTTTTAAGAATTAGCTGACATATTTTGGATATTATCTTTATACCCTTTTTTGATCAACTTGGAACGATCCATAATCCATATAAATAATATTAATTATAGGGAATTATCAATTATTCATATGAGAAGACTTTTTCTTATAGCAGACGGTTCGCGGTACACACGTACGTGGTAGCGAAATTACAAAAGGTGTGGAAAAATGTTCTTCATATGGATTAAGTAGACTATTGAAATGAGTGAGTTTTGGTAGAATGCGTTGTGATTAATTAAGTGAGAATAAAGTGGAGTATAGAAAAAGGTAAGGTACTTCAAACCTTTTACTGCATGTAAATCCCGTTTGATTACGTAGTTATAATATGTATAATTTGAAACAAGCACGTCTCTGATTTAGAGTAGCATGGATTTAAGTTATGCAGTTAGTTGAGGTCTTGGTACTTGTAGCTTCCGCATCGAAACAATAATTAATTACATAAAATGAGAGAGATTGATTGATATTCACATGAAATGTGATTTCAACAGTAGGTCCTAGCAATATTATGATACCAAAGCACTACTACTTCCAGGTAAAAAAAGTTTCAAACATAATAGATCACAAAATCACAAAATTCACACCGCACATGCACGCAAATCCAAGTGAATGGGTTTTTGTTAAGTCTGTTGTGGCATTGCAAAAGCAAGTTGCTTTCATATTTCACGTGAACATTAATTGTTAATTTAAAAGGCAGTTAAGTTAATGTACACGATTAATTGCAAAAACTATTTTCGTGGTAAAACGACTCTTCTTTCCATTAATAAAACGATGTGACACTTCTAAATTTGCAACTGGAGACTTCGTTCGTTACTTGATTAATTTACCCTACTGCTATATTGATTTCATATTACTTTCATCTTTAATACTAATCTATCGCCTTGGGTTAGGTGCAGCACTTCCCATCTTCCTTGACATGTTTTCTTCTTCTGCCAAGTAATTCCGGTGCTTTGCGACTTTACTTCTCAGTTCTGTCAGCATAGAAATCTTTTCGACACAAAGATCTTCTAATTGCTGGGTGTAAGCTACAGAAAACAACGACATTTAAATACTTTGTTATAAGAAACACACGCGTAAATGTATACTGAACTTACAATCCACATCATAATCGACGTCATCGGTCATATGGAGCAATGCTCGATCAGTGCTTAGCCAGCGATTGTTGGATTCTAATATTATCTTGTGAAATTCAAGAACATCTTCTTCCGCTTCTTGAACTTTGGAAATGGTCTCGTGGAATGTCAACATTTCTCCAGACATTTCCCCTTCGTTGAGAGATCGTAACTGAGCCAAGTCGCCACTCTCACTCTCCATCATGTTTTCAACATCATCTTCCGGAAGCGCAGACATCATTTTTACTTCCATTGGATCATGTACTGCAAGTTCTTTAACTCTATCGGCATATCTTAAAGTGTTCAAAGAATGTTCGCAAGAACTGAGTCCCGGACTAATCATTGCGATCATACAAGTCTTCGATTTCTCTCCAATGAACGAGTCCCTAAGAACTTGGGTAAGTTTACTTGCTCTAAAAGGAAGATGAGCTCCTTTCCTCCCTAGCGCTCGTATGCATTCTTTCAGTGCCAATAATGACTTGTTGATTTCAGCTCCTTCCATTCTAGTTTGTCTATCAGCCGAGCTAGTATCAGCCCCACGTTCGTTTCCAGCCAGATCAATCAACGAAAATTTTCCATGCAATTTTCCAAGTGGTGTTCTGAGAACGATTTGAAACACAGCGTGCGACCGAGACGAGTTTGCGTTAGCAGAAGTTTGACCAGAAGTTCGGGCTGCATTTCCAATTTGAATCAACTTTAAAACTTCTTCAACCGATTCAACCGGGCGTTCTGTTAGACCTACGACTTGCACTTGTTGTTTGCCATCCTCCAGCACACGTAACTTGGTTTTGTTTGCCAACAAATCAAATACTTTTCCAGAGTATATTTCGAAGAAACTACA
Source organism: Isotomurus graminis (assembly GCA_034696565.1). Classification (NCBI taxonomy): domain Eukaryota; kingdom Metazoa; phylum Arthropoda; class Collembola; order Entomobryomorpha; family Isotomidae; genus Isotomurus; species Isotomurus graminis. The sequence continues at coordinate 12,851 of JAQGAB010001285.1, forward strand.
AGAAACCAGGAGATTCAAAGGACGATATGCGGGAACCTTCAGAAGCCGAAATACATCTTTGGCTGTCATTGCATAAACTCCCTTTTCACAGTTTTGCGTCTTTCCATTAAAGTCTCCCCCCATAGTGTGCGTTTTCCCACTACCCGTTTGTCCATATGCAAAGCAAGTGGCCATGCCACCTTCGAAAACTGTCTGCACAAGAGGTCTGGCAGTGTACCTGGTGAAGCAAAATATGATAATTAATTTTTACAAGGTGCAATACTTACAAATCAACTACCTCCTATTCCATTGTTACTTACTTGTACACTGTTTCATTTGTGCAACAATCATCGAATGCATAGTCGAATCTGAAGTGTGCATTATCAAGGTACTTTGTCAAATCCACCTTTTGTTTCGGCTCATGCGCACTTATCGTGTTCTTATTAGGCACTGTTATCACATCCACTTCCTTGCGAGCATTTTCTTTCTTGTTCATAGGTCTTTTTCTGACACAGACAGTAATTTGATGATCTTCAGCAACGTCGGAATCCCTAAGAGGTGTAATTTCCAGTCCTTGTCGGTAATCTCTGTTAAAAATAATCACAGATGATGAGTTATAATAGTTATGAATATTAGAGTTATACTCCCAGTTCCAGACAATGACGAGTCCACAGTGAGAGGTAAAGTTCAGATTCGAGTATTCATTACCTGATCATGTTTAAGAACTCCCAGTTCGGATTCCCAGGATCAATGTTCATCAAGTTTTCTTTTTCATTCTTTATTTCAGCTTGTCGCAATCTCCGTTCTTCACGATTCTTTTTTAATTTTTCCACTTCTTTTACCACATTACTCCTCCGTCTGGAATTTTGACCAGCTAAGTCACCACGACTGACGGTCCCTCCACCAGTTCCGTTTGAGCTTACTTCCATGTATCCGTCATCTTCAGAAGGAGACGGTTCGGAAGTTGAAGGAGGCTGTTGTTTAGCAGGAGGAGGAGGCATTTGTTGGGTGACAGTAGTGGCTCTGGGGCCCCTGGGAATCCTCCCACCTATTCCAACAACAGCCGAAACAGACATTTAGAAAACGTCAAATATATACCACAATTATTTATGCAGAGACTAGCCGACTATCGCTTCTATTCACTTCCTCTTCATGACTACTACTAACTACTATTTCTACCAAGAGATTTGACAACCAGAACTAAAGTTTATTTCCTCACTCAAGGAAGCACGGCACATTTTGAGTCAAACCTCCGTTATATGATCAAACGTGAGTGACAATGCACAGACATTATTGTGTGCATGCCATTGGCAAAAAAGTTAATTTTACACACCACAAACTAGAATATAATAAAATGAGAGCAAATTGCTCCCTGAGTACTGAGTGAAACAATTGGGACAGCTTCATGCACTGATGAATTCACTATCTCACACTATACTGACTTCTTACTGCCACTGAGAGCTTGTTTGTTACATCTCACTAAAAATTACGGCTTTACCTTTAACTAATACTTAGACTGCATGCGATGCAAACATACAATTTCTAACTACACTTCTGTTGCTCTTAAGATTAAAATTATTTACAAATCGCTGAGTCACAGCTTCTGAAACTTTGAAACTACAGCAGACTTACTAATGTTGTTTGAAGTGGCGTTAGCTGGCATTTGATTCGATAATCCGTTGACTTGATTCTTTGACGAAGGAACAGGAATCTGGAACAATTAAAACAACAGTTAGTCCACTTAATACAAAATAAGAGTAATCTACCCGTCTACCTGGATGAACAACGCTAGAGAAACTGAATGTACCACCCCTACTTAATAACTGGCAGTGTCACATTTATGCTTATGACCGAGTCATCAACCCTACTCGATTCATCATCAAGGAACATGGGAAAGAGAGTAGCAAAATAGTCTTGAAAACAGGAGAGCAAAACACACGGTAACTATGACAACAACGCAAACCTCTAAACCTGCAAAGGCTCAACCACCACAAGCCTCATTATTACTCACAAAAGACATGTTCAACTTCATTCATTGCTTCTCGCTTTGATCAATACGTTCAAATTATAATACCATACTTATCTCACCCAAAATATTTTATTTCCATTTAACTCTTCATCACTGTAATTTCTCGTAGAGTCACAAAGAAATTGTCGATGAGCGTTAATGAAATTCGTATTGCGTACTTTCACCTTTGCTCTTTGAGCGATAGTCTTCTTGTAAACTGGGAATTTCGGATTATGAAAAATAACGTCTCTTCTATTTTGGTTTTCTTGTACCCACAGGGTCCAAATGTTATTAACAAACTTTTTGCCCATTTGTGGACTTGGTGATTTGGTACTCGAGCTATTAGTCCACATTCCACAACAACTTAACATTTCCGAGATTATTTCTGCTTTGAAAGACGAGAACTTGTGCACAGCCTGCTGGACTGTATTGGTTAATACTAAATATTGACGGCCCTCAGTGCCTATGTTGTCCCTTTGTCGTCCATGAGTTTAATGATATTTTAAGACACATGAAAGGCCTACTTGATTCCAAACTTAATCTTGTAGTAGCTCAACCAAAGCCAATAATCACCATTGACATCACTAGTTTCACCTGTCTTGCCTGTTCCTTCATGACTTGAGGAAAGGTGGTTGTTTGGTTAGTCAGTAGATTTCGATATCTAATATCGACAGCTTTTATTCTTGGATTTCTCACGGTGAACCCGGTAGTAAAAGCTAAGAGTTCAGAACTGCAAGCATTAAGCGTCCACACCATGCCAATATCGACCACACGAGAACTTTCACTTCTAGATCAACCTCATGTATTTTCACCTGTCACGCAATGCAACTAGAGCTTTTGGTACATGGGAACAACTATCAACGTCCTTGTATTCATTCCACACTCGTAATTTAACTATCCAAATTGAGTTGTACGAAAACATATGATCTAGATTCCTCACTATTTTAGCTCAAATGTTGTGCTTGTTTGACACAGATTTGATCAAAAATTCACTTTACGCAGAACCAAAAGGATTCAAATGAAGTGTCAACACTTTACGGGAAACCGATTTTTAAGGTTTCCAATGATATGTTCTAAACCAATTTAGGTAATATAATGCATAAACCTAAACGTACTAAACTAAGATCTCTCAATACCTATTCACCAGAAACGGAATATGTGTATTACTATATACACTGAGCGAAGCATGTACTGATGTACTTACAATTATAGATTAAACAACTCTGTAGCAGTCATGTCCCTCAGGACAAACTAATACGAAATCGATCACTACTGGCTTGTAAATGCCTTAATATCGTTCATCCTGTTCCATGTTTTCTTGCTTTTCTTATGATACGTTCCTTGAGGATGAATGAGAAACCAAGGGCATTTTGGACATTACGCTTTACAATAAGCATAGCCTGTAATATCACTGGCATCATTTTTGGTGATACGTAGTGACTATCTCGGAATTTGGAACTGATGCAAGTTCGGTATTCATCAACATTGCTAATAAATATCTCAAATCATCATTCACTTTCCTAAGTAGCTTTTGCATATTCAATAACTGACAACCACAAACAAGAAATCATCCCTCAACTTAATTGATATGTCTAATAGCTTATTACCGTTGCAGGGCGAACTTCTGGCTTCAGCATATTGCTCACAGTCTCGTTCAAATGAATCGCAGTCGCTCTAGGGTTGTTGTTAGTGTTAAGTCCATTCATATTGATGTTAACAGCCGCTAAGTTATGCTGGGATAAAGGTTCATGCGATAAGGCGCTGGTACTCTTGGACAAGGTAACATGCGGATTCAGAGCAGAAAGGGAGTCCAGGTCAATCTAAAAATCAAAACAACACTCTCGAATATGTAATTTGTTTGTCATATCATTTGTTTAATAATTTGCGAAGCCAAGAAATACCTCTTTGCCTTTGGTCTCATTTTTTTCAAACCACTCGACAGTGACACTTTTCGTCTCCCAGTTGATTCCTGACACGACAGCGGTATGCACTCGACCTGTAAACATTAACATAATTAGTGAACACTATTAGTCTCGTGAAACATCAAGTTAAGCGAGTTCAAAAAACACGACAAAAAATACGTTGCTAAAAAGGGATTCAGAGAAAAAGTAGGTGGGAGGCTAAAAACCGGCGTAACGTAAAAGGCACTGGTCAAGGCAAAGAAGACGATTGTATCCAAATAAGGCTAGGAGATCAACCCACCAACACACAATCACTTCATAAATGGACAAACCTTGACTTCATCGTTCGTGTCCTTTTTGCATTAAAGCCAGGTGCCCAATTATGACCTTCTCAATAAACTAAACGCGCTCGTCTTACGTACCATCAGTCCGTTTGATGTTAACTTGCATCCCCAGTCCAATAGTATAAGACGATCCAACCCCGACAGTTCCCATCGTGCCAGCTTATATATGTGACACTTGGACTCCTGGAATCGCCTCTTTTAGAGAATCCACAGTTCGCACACCTGAGTAAGTAGTCCTGTGACTCACTCCACACTTGATAATTAATTGATCACGATTCCCGTAATCTTAAACTTCGGCAGAAAATCGATGACGGAAGATTTTGCTATAAAGAGAAAAATACCCGAATTAAACGCGAGTAAGACACAACCAAACTTGGTACAAACCACAGCCAACTACTAAATACTAATGACTTTTATGGTAATACT
>JAQGAB010001286.1:0-17506 GCA_034696565.1 Isotomurus graminis
TGACCGAGTGTTGGACATTCTGCGTCAGAAGAAGGGCAACCGCGGCAAGTGACCTTTCCAATCAAAAGTGCTCCTCATCAATATTTTTATACGCATTTTAATTTAATTTTAAATTCCCAATGAATGTTCTTAAAGAGACGCAAATAAATTCAGCTTCTCTGCAATACTAACAAGAACTTGTAAGAAGGGACCGTTTAGGCCCTGAAGCCGTAAGGGGCTGCGCCGTAAATAGCTTGTTGTGGGGGGAAGGGAAGTTCTCGGCGGTCGCGTGGAACTAGACCTCCTTGCATATCCCAAGTTGGGGTGAGTTGAGGGGGACCTCCGAAGAAGGGTCCGTTTTGGTTGGGGCTTCGGTTGAGTCGGTTGGGGTTGAAGGGTCCTCCGCCGTTGGGGTGGAAGGGTCCTGAGGACGGGTTCCCTGGACCGAAGTAGGGGCCAAAGTTGAATGGCGGAGGTTGTGGGAATTGCTGAGACTGCTGGGGTCTGTTGTAGGGTCCTCCTGGGAGGAAGTTGGGGGGTGGGCCCTGCTGCTGTTGCTGCTGTTGGTAGAAGGAACCTTGTGCTGCAGGGCCCTGTGGGTAGGCGACAGGGGGAGGGCCCATGAGGAGGACTGGAGAGGGTGGCTGGGGACCGAACCTGGTCTCTGAGAAACTCTCACTCTGGATTCCGTAGTGAGTGAACTGGGAGCCATCAGGGCGGACGCAGACGTGAACGGGGCTGGAAGGTCAAAGGCGAGAGGTCAAAGAAGGTCAAAGGGTAAAGAGGTCAAGTACGTACCAGCAGTCTCCCTTCGAGCCGAGGAGAGGAATGACAGGGTTGATCTGCTGGGTGGTGGTCACTCGACACTGCGCTCCCTGGACGAACGGCGGAGGAGAGCAGACGACGCCAGGGCACTTTTTCTTTTCCTCCACTGGAGGTGCCGGGGTGACCTCTGACCCTCCAGGGCTTTCCTCCGTCTTGGCCTGACCCGCAGAATCCCCATCGCCACTTACTCCTGGGACGTCCGGTGCACCCTCAGTTTTATCTTTCGGGATGGTTGGAGTTGCGTCGGCGGAGGGGATGACCTCGAGTGAGTTCCCTGCAGGGGCCGTAGGGTCATCGGAGGGTGTTTTGTCGTGAGGCTGGAGTTTGTGGTGACCTTTGGGGTAACCGTGGACAGAGACGGCGAGGAGGAGGACGAGAAGGGACGTGGAGCGTTTGGGAAGCATGTTGACTGACTGAGAGAGTCGGCGGAATGACGTGGACAATCTCCGATTGTTCCTCACTTCCGCATTCGACGAGGTCAGCCAGGTCACTGACCCGGAGTACGTGACCTCAATTCAATGAAACAATTAACCACATTGTTTGTTTATGAGTGTTTTTATTGAGTGAGGTTGTTGATCTCAGGTGCAGTGGGAGGAGCGGAGTTCCTTCATCTTTGCAATGTGTTGGTCCTGCGTCTTCAGGCAGAACCCTCTGACCTTTGACCTCTCGGGGCCCTCCACTTCTCTCCTGCAACAGAAGGAAGAAGCGGATGAGAGGTCTCTTGATGAGTGGGAGGGACTTACTTGCGCCTGGAGAGGGTGGGGCTGAGGGGCCGGCTGAGTCTGTGGAGGAACGGAGACCCGATGTAGGCGCCTTGGGCACACGCGTCCATCACGCGCATCGTCCGGTTGACCGGGGCTCCAAGGAGGTTGTCGTAGAGGGAGTCATCCATAGTTCGCGTGACCTTTGACCTGCAGAGAGGGCAGAGAGAAAGGAGGAGGGGTGGGGTTGGTGAGTGGGTGTGAGACTTACCAGCGAGGGAGGAGAGAGCGACGGAAGAGTTGTTCCATGACGACTTGGAACTTGTGGTGGATGTTGAGGTTGGCGCGAAAGGTGGCGAAGCACATGCCGTGGACGATGTCGATGACGTGCCACGCCCCCTCCAGCACCACGTCGTACGCTCCCCACGCGAAATTCCCCTCGTCCAGCTCGTCGAACGGGAGGACGACTCCGTTGCGCTTGGCGTCCGTCACTTGGAATCCTGCAGGGCAAGGGGAGCCTTCAAAGGAGATGGCGGAGCCCTCAGGGTCAGCCATGCAGAGGTCAAGGGCCCTACGGAGGAGGTCATAGTCGTCGGCTTCAATGTCGTTGACATTGTGGAGTCCGGTTTCCTTGAGGAGGAAGAAGAAAGCGTCGTGGATGCGGTCGAGGAACGGTTCGTGGAGGAAGGTCGAGTCGCAGAGGACGTTGACCAGGCGGAGGGACGCGGTGAAGAGGGAGAGGAGTCGCAGCGGCGCGGTCACTTCCTCTGGCGTCAACTTGCCTAAGAAGTAAAAGAGTCGGTGGGTCTGCTCCTCCAGGGCCCGTCGGGCCTTCTCTTCTCCTCTGCGCGGTGCTTGGGCCTCCAAGGCACGGCGACTTATGGAGTGGAGAGGCGTTGCTGTGAGTGCGTCGCAGTGGTGGTCGTTGGCTGGAGGGAGAATGCGGAATTTTAGAGACGGAGAGACGGGGCGACGTGAGACTTACGTTGGGGGAGGCGGAAGGAGGCGTGTCGGGGGTCGGCGGGGGCGATCCACTGGAGGGGAAGGTCCTCCCACTCGTCCAGACACTCGAGACGGCCGATGCAGATGTCCCGTTGGACGCAGAACCTGAGAGTGTTCGAGAGTGGAGAGTTAAGGGGCTGAGGGTGAGTGGAGGGGGGGCCTTACTGTTTGGGGTGGAGGGAGGCGTTGGGGTGGAGGGAGACGGGGGAGTCGAAGAGGACTCCGAAGGGACAGGTGAGTGACCCGCAGGGGTCGGATGCAGCGAAGGGCGGCGCGAGGAGGATGAGGAGGTGAAGAAGCATGGCGAGGAATGAAGTGAATGAACGAGATGAAGTGAGTTTACTTGGCGTGAGTCACGAGAGTTCCAAGAAAGAGAGGAAAGTGTACAAACAAAAGTCAGAGGCGGAAGGGGAGGCGCTGGGAGGGGTTTATTCCCGCCAATCCCTCCCCGCCGCGCACCACCGCCCACGCCATCCGCTCGCTCGTGAACGCCAGCCCCGGCGCCCCATCTCGTGACACTGCGATAACCCCCCCGGCTCCTCCCACTCGCTCTGCCATCATCTTGAGACAACTCTGGGCCGCGTCTTCGGGAGAGAGACCTGTGAGAATAATGGAGGTCAGTGGGGGAGGGGATGAGGGCGTGTTTGAGTACCTGCAGCGCAGGAGTCGGCGACGCTTTTGGCGAGACAGACTTTGGCGATGGCTTCTCCGTATCCGGTGCAGGAGACCGCGGCGGAGGAGTTGTCGGCGTATCCTCCGCAGCCGACGAGGGGAGAGTCTCCCACGCGCCCCACGCGTTTGGCGGTGATGCCCCCTGTGGAAGTCCCTGCGGCGAGGTTCCCTTCAGAGTCCATTGCCACTGCTCCCACCGTGTCGTGACCTTTCTTCTGCAGACTGAACAGCGAGCCCACCGTCGTCTATCCAACCACACCCACTTAGCGTTGGTTCAGAGGGAAGGAGGAGAGTGGATGAGTCTCACCTGGTACTTCTTGTACTTCTCCCACTCCTCGAGGGCTGCCGGGGTCACGAGGTCATTGAGGGAGGCTCTGGTCACCCCCACTTCGTCCGCAAAGGCCCCTGCGCCTTCCCCGACGAGAAGAACGTGCTCCGTCTTCTCCATGACTGCGCGGGCAAGGCGAATAGGGTTCTTTACGTTGTGGACACATGCGACAGCTCCTGTCCCGAGGAACTTTCCTGTGGAAGATAAAGAGAGGTCAGAGGTCACCCATGGAATGAGGGAGAAGACGTGCCTTCCATTATGAGAGCATCCAGTTCGACAGTCCCCTCCGAAGTGAGTACAGCGCCAGTTCCAGCGTCGAAGATTGGGTTATCCTCCAAAGAGGTGACGGCAGCTTCGACAGCGTCGAGGGCAGTTCCCCCAGAAGACAGAACGAGCCATGCTGCCCTTGCAGCGACTCTCACGCCTTCCAAGGACGCGTCGACACTGTCGTCAGGAATGGCCCACGCGCCGCCATGAATCACGACAACAGGACTACAACTACCCATGTCGACGAATGACGAACTCTGGCTGAACTTGACTGGAATTTAAAGTCTTTATTGAGGATGACTAACAAAAGGTCTACTGCCTAAGTGCGTAATCAATCTGACGCTGCGTCTCAACGAGTTTGTCGGCAAGTCGGTCCCTACGACGCTTGAGGAACTTGAGTCGCCACTCCTTCGTCTTGTAGCCCGCAAAGAATCCTGCAATGAAGGCGATGCCCACCACCACGAGGAGCGCACCACGTCCAGCCATCCCACACACGAATGGACAGCAGAGGTCAGAGGTCACCAGAGTCTGTTGATGGTCATCCACTCATTTACGAGGCTAAAGACAAGAAAGACTATTGAGTAAATGTGCCAGAGAGTTATGAATGAGATTAAGTGGGATGATAAGGTGGTGAGGATAAGCTTACAGGAATAAAAGAAAGTAGAAGAGGCACGTGAGGCCTCACCTAAGGTTCTCTTTGAACTCCGCGGGGGTTTTTCTTAGGTGATGAGGCGTAGAAGAGGAGTGAGACTTGATGAATGAGTGGATGCAAATGAGCGAGTGAATGAGGCCTCGAGGTTTTTGTATGAAAATAGGAATACGTGTTTATTGTCTACTGGAGGACGCAGGTGCCGTCGTCGACAGCCTTGACGATTTGGGGGTAGAAGTAGACGATGATGGCAGCGGTGTCTGCGGAAATGGTCATCTGCGTCGAAATCTTGAGGGAGACGCGCGTGAACTCCTTTTTCCGCTCCGCCCCTTTCTTCAGGAAGTACATTATCACTTGCGACGCCTTCGACAGGTCCAACTTCCCCGTCTCTGCAATATGGAACACTCGGTATATACTTGGCCTGTCTACTGCGCCACCACTTTTCCTACCTTCTTCGTCGACAGCGCTCACAAGCGTCGCTAACTCCTCTTCATCCCAAACGTCGACGAGGGAGGAGAGGATTTCAGGGAGACGGGCGGCGTCGATGGTCACATTCTCCAAGTCAGCGTCCTCGTACTTGTCGAGGATTGTCTTGAGGACTGTAAATGAGAATGAATGAGTGGGGTGTGGGGTGTGGGGGGATTGAGAGTGGGGGTGTGGTTACCAGCTTTGGGTTCCTTGTCGTAGTAGGGGATGTTGTCGGGAGCGAAAGTCTGGACCATGTTGAGTGGTTGGTTGGTGGTTGTTGAGTGTGGAGAGGGCGACCTACGCTACTCTCTTTTATTCGACGAATCTCTCGGGAAAGTTGGGTGAGGTTCAAGATCGCACAACATTCCATTCACCAACCGACGGCGCCTCTCCCAATCAATGGACAATCGGAATGACTATCCCCACCACCAATCATGTCTAGGAGACCGTTTGACGTTGCGGCAACTGCAGTGAGGCGTGAGGAATGGAGGTGAGTGTGGAGGTTTTTGATAGCCGTGGGTGTGTTGGAATGCGGTGAAGTCATCTGAATTTGGGTGAAATGGAAGGCGTGGGTTATTTTGGGAAGTGAAGACGTGTGGATTTATTAATAGATGCTCGTCACGTGATGGTGGGTGTGATTAATTGGGAGGAAGTGAGTGAGGTGACCTTGCCCTTGCCCGGAAGTGGTTTCCCATGTTTTGTCACCCACTTGTCAGTATCGACGACGGGTTGATGGATGGATGGGAGCCAAAAGAGACAAAGTGGCCTAGTTACTCAATCACTTGTTTATTGAATGTTCATTGGAGGACGCAGGGAGGTTTCTCTCCCAGACACAATTGCGGGTAGAAACACACGACCACCGCCGCCTCATCCCCGCTGATCGTCATTGTGGTGCAGATCCTCAGACTCACGCGACAGAACTCGGAGCGCCGCTCTAGACTCTTCTTGAGGAAGTGGAGGAGCACTTGGGAGGCTTGGGACAAGTCCAGCTTCCCCCGCCCTGCAATTCAGTCGAATGTCATCAGTCGAATGTCATTTGGTGTGGTGGGGGTGAGGAGGTGCTTACCTTGCGTGTCTTGGGCGCTGAGGAGGGTTTCTAGTTCTTGGGGACTCCAGGGGTCGTCGAGGAGGGAGGTGAGGATGTCTGGGAGGCTGGCGGGGTCGATGGTGACCTCGTTCAGGTCAGCGTCTCTGTCGAGGGTGGTCCTCAGAACTGCGGGAGAGAGAGAGATGGATAATGGCTGGGGTGTGGGTGGGGAGAGGGTGAGGCTTACTTGCTTTGGGGGTGACCTCGTCCATTTGTATTAATAGACGGCCGAGGAGCACAATAGACGGACTTGTGAAGAACACAACTGAGTCGCGAGCCTCTCCCGACAATCTTTTTTATATTCTCTGCCAATAAATTAACCCCCCTTTGTCCTCCATTGTTTCTCTGGGGGGGGGAGAGTGAAGAAGTTCAAGGATCTGACATCCATCTCACTCATCCACTTGGCAGAGCTTAATTGGGGAATGCGGTTTCTTGATAATCACAATTATGTATTATCTGTCACAGAAATAAACCATTCTATGACTATGATAGGGTCAACTAATTGTAAGAATTGAGATTGGAGTGTAAGGGAGAGGTGGTGGGGGTGGGAGGGGGAGCTGGTGGGTGGGGACTGGATGTAGGTTGGGGGACGCTGACCCAGACACGAGTGACGTCATTTGAGGAATTCGGGATTCCAGGGCGCCGTGCCAATCTCAGTTCGCCTCAAGAGATCAAACACTTTGAATCTTAATCACTCTGCTGGTGTTGTGTGATGAGAATGACGGATGTTTGTGTGTTTGTGTGTTAGTCTGGCTTATCGGGAGATAAGTTGGGTAAATATTTTGAGTGAGTGCGGAAGTCCGTGTGGTGCGGACCAGGAAGGAAGGAAGGGAGAGTATAAAGAGACGCAGGTGGGTGGATGGCTTCATTCATTTATCATCCAATACATCATGTTGTCTACCAAGTGTTCCTGGGTGTTGTGGGTGTGGCTGGTGGTGGGGGGTGCAGGGGGAGGACCTCTTGAGCCGACAAGGAATGTGATAGTGTGGTTTCGAGAGACGACTGAGGCGGTGTTGGACGCGGTGCGGGGGACAGAGTGGCCGTCGAGGGAGGCGAAGCTGGTGGGCCTGGTGGGGGGGCTGCGGACGCGGGCGAGGGGGAGTCAGGGGGACGTGTGGGCGTGGCTGGACGAGAACCCGCATCTCTACACCTTCTACTCCTCCCTCTGGATCACCAACCAGGTGTACGTGAGGGGGGCGATGGACGAGGCGGTGTCGCAGTTGCGAAGGCTGCCGGGGGTCAAGTTGGTGACGGAGGAGGAGGTGTTTGACCTGGTGGAGCCAGTGGAGGTGGGGGAGGCCACTTACGGGAGGGGGGAGGGGGAGGAGGAGTGGGGGGTGCGGCTGGTGCAGGCGAGAGAGGCGGTGGAGCTGCTGTTGAGGGGGCGGAGTAATGCGACGGAGCTGCGGGTGGGGACGATAGACACTGGAGTGCGGGGGAGTCACGAGGCCCTGCGGGAGAATTTTTTGGGTGAGGGGGGGTGGTTCGATCCCTTCGAGAGCGGAGCGACGGAGCCCTTTGACTCTCACGGTCATGGGACCCACACGACGGGGATTTTGGCGGGTGCGGGGGGCATCGGGATCTTTCCTGGGGCGCGGTGGTTGTCGTGCAGGGGGTGCGACGGGAGTAAGTGCACGACCTTTGAACTGCAGAAGTGCGGGCAGTTCATGGCGTGTCCCGGATTGGACGAGGAGAAGGACGAGAGCGAGTGGGACTGCTCCAAGGCCCCTCACGTAAGGTTCCCTGGGGGGTTGGGGTTGCGGATGGGGATTGAGGAGTGGTTGTGTTGCAGGTGGTGAGCAGTTCGTGGAATTGGGTGGGGGTGGGGGGGAGTCCGTACTACGACGGGGTGATAGGGGCGTGGCACGTGGCGGGGATCATTCCCTTCTTCTCTGCGGGGAACTCTGGGCCGCAGTGCTCCTCCATCAACTCCCCTGCGGACAGAGACGTCATTGCCGTCGGCGCCACGACCCCCACTGACCACGTGTCCACCTTCTCCAGCGCTGGGCCAAGTATTGATGGGACGCTGAAGCCGGACTTGTCTGCGCCGGGGTCAGGGATTGTCAGTGCGGGTCACACGGCTGATGATGCGTACGTGAGTATGTCGGGGACAAGCATGGCGTCGCCGTGTGCAGCGGGAGTGGCAGCGATTCTGGTGGCGTACGAGCCTTCACTGACGTTCCGGGAAGTGTTGGGGGTTCTGCAGGGCGGGGCGGAGCGAGAGGGACTCCAGAGCTCCGGGATGAATTGCTACGGACTGCGGGACAGCGTGTTCCCCAACTTTAACTTTGGCTACGGACGGGTCAACGCGCTGAGGTCAGCTGAGTTGCTCCTCAAGTCTCGACAAGTCTGAGGCGCCTATCACCTCTTTGTAATTTACTCTGTAACTAATTAATAAACTGTGGAACGAAGCTCACTTTATTTACAACTTGGATTCAACTGGATGCTACTAACTAACACTACCAACTACTTTCAACATTAAGTTCATAAAGAAAAGTAAAGCTTGGACAACTATTTACACGTTTGCGGGAAGACTTTCACCTTCTGTCGTCACCTCTCCTTTTCGGTCTCTTCGCCTCCTCTCGCTTTCTGTACTCGTCAAGAGGAATCCTTTTGCGGAGCGGCGTAGGCACTCTCTTCCGCCCGTCGTTCGCAGGCTCTTGAGCACGACCCCTCTCACTACGCCCACCTCCAGCGATTTCAGGAGTTCTGGAGGGAGTAGTCGGTCGACTGGAAGTCTTGTTGCGTCGACTACTGGAGTCATCTTTGGTTTCGGGTTTGACCATCGTCTTGATCTCCGCTACCTTTCGCATGATGTCGCTTACGGACGGCAACGACCCTCCGCTCTTCTTCACTTCCTCTTCGTACGCCTTGATCTCCGCTTGGTCCACACGTCCTCTCGAGTCCGAAGCGGATCCATCTTTCCGGTTCTTCTCGTTTCTTGGCTCAACACGACTCGAGACTCTTTCTCCGCCCCGAAACTTCTTCATTCTTTCGTCAACTGGGGTCTTTGCTCTGGGGGGACTCCTACTGGGGGGAATGTGGGGTGGTTGGCGGGCAGTGCTGCTGGTTTCTACAGATTTATTCCTCTGTTGGTCAACTGGGAGGGATAGCTGGACACTGAGACTCCCACTGGGGGGAACAAGGAGTGCTTGAGGGATAGTGCAGCTGGTTCCTGCAGCCCACGGCTTCTCTTTGCAGCTGGTCCCTGCAGCCCACGGCTTCTCTTTGCAGCTGGTCCCTGCAGCCCACGGCTTCTCTTTCACTTTCGGTTGGTCTTCTGGGAATGCTGCCTTGACACGGGGATCCCCACCCACATTTTTGGCTGCTTGAAAGGCAGTGGTGATTTGTGCGGCCCTGGGTTTCTCCACTTTAGCTCCTTTGAGGGCCTCGGGATTGCGCGTAGGTACAGGGAACTCCCTCCTCAGCCTTGGATCCCTCACAACAGCGTCCGTAGTCACAGGAGTGAAAGTCTGGATAAACATCCCCCTACGCCAAACGTAATTCTTAGTTAAACAACAACTAATGAAAATAAGGTGAAGGTTATAAGGACTTGCCTATTTGTTCCAGAACTCCTTGAGCTGGACGTGTTAGAAACGCTGGTGGCTGGAGCTGGGCTGATCTTCGCAGGGCCCTCTGCAACGCGGGATGTGTTTGGAATCGAGGAAAAGGAATGTACAGCTGAGGGACCGACGACTAGTCCTCCTGGAACGCGGGATGAGTTTGGAACAAAAGGAAAAGGAACAGCTGAGGGACCGACTCCTCCTGGAACGCGAGGTGGATTAGGGACAGAAGGAAAAGGAACGGCTGAGGGAGCGACTCCTCCTCCTGGAACAGAGGGCGCGCGATTAGGTGCGGGTTCGACGACTTCAAGTTGCCTCAAGTGATCCCGCATCGCACAAATCTGTTCTCTCTTTCTTATAACGTCGCTGAGGGAGGGCAACGTTCCCGCGGTTCTCAACGCTTCCTCACGATAAGCTTCAAACTCGTGTTTGGTGAAGCAGAGTTTATTAATCGAGTCAAATCGTAGGATAGCCTCACGCCGAGAGTTTCCGTTTATGAATGCGCGGAACACTTTGGCTGTCCTGGTGTGTCCGAAGGTGTAAGGTCTTTGGAGCTCCACCACTCCCGCTATTTCGAAAACACCGAATTTGCCGTCGCCGCGAGGGATTCGGCTCCTCGCAAAAGCGCCCGTCGCCACCGTAGGGAACATCGGATGCCACATTGCCCTACGTCAAAACATTATTCGTTGTGTGGACTTTGAGTGCTGCAAAGTATTTAAGAAAGACTTACCTCTCAACGATATGCTGGCTTAGCCTAATGGTGTTCAGATCAGCCGTAGTGGGAGGACGAGTGGTGGTGGGTGTGCTTGATGATAAGCGGTTATCCATGATTAACTACTAATAAAATATTCACACGGAGGAGACGAGTCTGTTGGTGTTTGTGGTTGGCGAGTGATGCTGGAGAGGCGTGTGTTGCGTTGAGTCGTCATGGCCGCCCTGGCGCCAAAGTTCAAACTGAACCACCACCCGCCTCTTCTTTGTTTACTGTCCTTGATTTTCCAAATTGTGTGTGATGGCGGAGTACTCGAAGGGGTTTTGGGTGGCGGAGAGGTCGGAGGTCAGGAGAAAGTACCGCGAGGGTCTTCCCGTGTTCAACCACAAGCTCCCTGGACGCACTTTCCGTGTCCCTCATAATCTGAGATCGATTCACGAGTACTGCTACCCAAAGGATTGGATCGCTGTTCGGAAGTGGACGACGTTTAATGGACTTCCTCTTCTCCGGCGACAGTTGGTCTCTATTGGGAAGCTTCCTCATATTCTTATCCACCGTTCCGACCCGTTTCCCCCCTCCACGGATCCCCGCGGTAATTATTAAAGACGTGAGGTTGTGAAGAATGAGGAATGATGAGACGCGGTATTTCAGATGCGGAGTACGAAGTGGAGACGCTCCTTCGTCCAAAGTTCTCTGTCGACCGTCTCCTCAACTGGGAGAAGTTTAGTGAAGTGAACGTGGCGACGGAGGAGGGGTTGAAGGCAAAGGTCACCATTCCTCAGGCTTTTCCACTCACGGTAAGTTGAGGGACGTTATCTGTGACTTTTGGGAGGTATTGATAAGTGTGTGGGTGAAGGTGGGGGGCAGAATAGGGGGAGACTGGACACGCATCATTGAGCCGGATCCTCGGGGTTTTTTGAAGAGGGCGGAGGACGCTTACGATTCAGCCGTTGGTGAGTAAACTGATGATGAGTGGGTGTGGTTGGAGGTATTAATGTGTGGTTGAGTAGGAAGTATAGCGGAGAGGGATCTCTTGAACAAGCGGATTCCGATCTTTGAGTTCCTGGAGGTTCGGGGTCCGTGGTTGACGGGGGACCCGGGGGGATGCGTTTGTGGGAGGAGAACGTTCGTGACGCCAGAAATGGAGGAACGAATAGAACCGCACGAGTTCTACGCGTCGATGAGGCCGGTGGAGACGAAGAGATTCCCTCAGGTAAAGTCGGAGGTATTTCGTCCGTTCTCGGGGATGAAGGAGGACGAAGCGGTGGAGAAGTATGTGGGAAGGTCACGGAGCGCGGTGGAAGGGGAGGAGCCGGAGGTGAAGGAGATTCTGGGACCGCGGGGGTTGTTACGGAGAGAGGATTCGGAAGAGATTCACCCGTTCTTTGAGATATGCGACGTTGACCGGACGGACGGAGTGAGAGTGATGTTTGAAGCGACAAGGGATCGAGCCGAGGAGGATGTGACGGGGGTTGTGGGGGACGACTGGGGGGAGTCGTTGGTGGAGGCGCCTCCGGATTTGTTTCTTGTCCACGGGCGACTCTGGTCAACTGAAGAAGCGTCCCGAGGGTCACTCAACTTGGAGTTTGACGAACGAACCAAGAAATGTCGACGTGAGGTTGATGAGTTTGATGACATTCGTGTGGGGCTGCTTGTGCGTGAGGCGCGAGTGGTGATCGACTTTAAGGAACACGTGGACGACACGTTTATGTTGGACGAGCGACTTGAGTTGGTTCAACAGGTGAGGTGTCGCTTTGAAGGGTTCCCAGGAACAGGACGCGTTCCAACTTTGCGTCAGAGTTGGAGCTACGCGTACGCGCATTCGTTTCGTCTGATGAATGACGTGAGGAGAGACGGTTACTCGTACAGAATCCGGAAGACGCCGCCGTGGAAGTTGGACGAGGTGGATAAGCAGATAGCGTGGTGGGAGGAGGAGTTGGGGACGTCGGAGCGGACGGTGAGGTTGGAGCGGAAGGCGAGCGCGCCACCGCGGTTGAGGGTGGAGGAGTCTGGGTTTGTTTTGGGGGAGGACAGGAGCGTTTGGCTGTGGAAGAGCAGCACGCAGCCCGACAAGACGGCGAGGTGGACGAGACTCGTGGCTGTTTCGGAGGAGGAGATTCCCGACTTGGATGACGAGGGGGTGACGGTGGGGGCGTTAAATGAGGGGCCCAGACATGTCAAAGGTCCTCCGGCTTCGGGGCCCAGAGAATTCGAGAGAGTGGACTTGACTGGAGTAGCAGATCGGGGGCTATTTGCGACCAATGCGTTTGGCATAGGTGAGGTTTCTTGGAAGTGACCTTTGAACTTGGTTTGAAAGTAGTGTGGGTTGCAGCGGAGGTGGACTTTGAGTACATGAAGCCGAAGCACGTGACATGCCCGGGGGGTCCGCAGGAGCGGCCTGTGGTGGAGTACAGAGGGTCGGGGATCTGGGAGGATGACGAGGCGTGGGAGGCGAAGGGAGGTCCGGTGTACGCGGACACGTGGAGGGAGGAAGGTCCCCTGGGGGAGGAGTTGGAGGAAGAAAAGGGGGAGGAGGAGGAGGTGGGGGAGAAGGAGGACGAATGGTTTTCGGGACAAGAGACTCCTCCCCTCAAGACGGAGTTCCCTACCGTCTGGGATCGCGTTGACTTGTTCTACGTGAAGCCCGGGACGCTTCATGAGACGTTTCTCCTTCCGTATCCTTTCAATGACCCGCACGGGGTCCAAGGAGAAGGTCAGAGGTGTGCTGTAGAGGTCAATTAATTTATTCTGAGATGTTTGAATGTGTGGGGCAGGTGAGCGGTGTGCGTCGTTGACTCGACTAGAAGACCACCCAGTCCCTACGGAGTATCTCTTCGGAAACGCTATTTTTACGGAGGAGTATTCAGTCCCACAGACCCCAGCGCTTCTGGAAGAGCGCGGGAGGATGACGCTTCACGCCCTCCTCCACAAACGCGTGTACGAGAGAATCATGACTGAAGCTTTGCAGCGGGTGAGTAGTTGACCTCTGACCCAGTGGGGACGAGAGGTGATTGATGAGGTGTGACTACAGGGAAACCAACACACGCTGAGGGTGGAGCACCTCATGGAAACGCGTCAGCGGGAGTTGGCCGCATCTCTCGAGTGGGACTTGGAAATCGCTCGCTACTTTGAAGTGCTGCGTTCGATGGACGGCATCAAATATGGAAAGGTGGAACAACCATCTCCACCGCGCCTTTTACGTCGCTGGTCTCGTCTGCGGTCACTGACGCCGCCAGAAGGAGCGTCTGATTCAGAAGACGACCCTTCGTCGGACGAGTCTCCGTGTCCTTCTCCGCCAAGACTGGTTCCATTCGTAGGTCGCGTCGTACGGAAGGCGCAGGATATTTTGCGGTGGAGCACTCCGGTGTCGTTCGTGCCTGGAGGCTACCAACGGAAGTACTTCCACATGGACGTGAGTTGTGTTGAGTGGGAGGAGTAGACGAGGGTTTCTCACGTTCTGTTTCCTCAGATGGAAGGAGTGTCGGTGGACGTGGTGGAGTTTGAAAATGCCAAGTGGACGGAGATACCCGCACATCTGCGAATCCAAGCCCCCGACACCAAAACGCTCTCCCACCCACGCGGACCTCACGTCATCGTTCACCTCCAACGCAGATACGACTTCAAATGGTACGTCAATTGGGCGGAGTCTGAGGAACGTCAACTGACCCTCTGTTTCCAGGTTCTGCACCAACTTCTGCTGGAACATGGCGAAGGATTGCGGCGAGGACAAAGGGCCGGAGTGGGTGAGGTTGGAGAATGACGAATTCGACGAGGCGTTTATCCGCTTCCTCAACTACTTCATCCGGACGGTTGAGTTTGAGGAGGACGTGTGTCTGGTCCAGCGGCGCGAAGCCCCCGACGTCGGCCTCTTTCAGCTCTACGGACACAGGAAGGACGAGTGGAGGCGACTCAGGAGTTTGAGTGAACTGAGGACGGATGAGTTGACGAGGCTGGAGTGGCCTCAACAAGTCCTCAAGATGTACGAGACGGACACTGCGGACCGGTTGTTTGTGCACCCTACGTGGACGCTTCCTCCTAAAGGACCCTTGGAGGATATTTTCTTTGAAGGGCTGCGGATGCACCTGGGGGGTTGGTTAAAAACAGAGAAAGAGAAGCGGGTGATACGGCGACGACGGGAGGGAAGTCAGTTGGGGCGCGTGGACCACGTGTGTTTGGAGAGCGTTGGGTTTCCGTTGTATCGGAAATACATGATGGAGTTGCGTCGACTTCTGGGGGGCTTTACGTACGACCGCGTGGCTGATACGATGGGCCTGATTCACGTGGATGGACAGGTCCCGCGGTATCTGGACATTTGGACTGAAGACCCTCAGAGAGAAGGTCATGCTAGTTTCTACGCTGTGGCGGAATCGGTGACCCCTCGGAGTGCTGTGGATGAGTGGGTGAGTTTGTCCAGTGAGGGAGCACGTGGTTGTGTGTGGTGGTTGTGTCAAATGAGAGTCAGCTGCTGGAGGGTTTTTGAGTGTTGATGGAGTTTATTGGGGACCAAGTGAGGGAGGAGGAGGTAAAAGGGGAGGAGGTTTTTCACTACTGACAACCATGGTGTTGGGTATTTGTAGTAAGATAGGAGGGAGGGTTTTTTCTAAGGTGAGGGTGTGGTCGTTGCAGTGCGGGAGGCCGGAGCGGTATAAAGGGGGGCTGCCACCTCCCCCCGGACGAGTCCGCATTGCTCTTCTTCAGACGAATGTGAGGGGAGACAAGGAGGCGAACCTGGAACATGTGAAGCGCCTTTTGGAACACACAGCCACTCGGCCTGTCGAGGTGAGGAGGTCCTTAAAAATTCAGTTGTTGGTTGACCTTTGACCTTTGGTGTTGTTTGTCAGATGGTGTTTCTCCCTGAAGCGGTGGACTTTATAACGAGGGAGAAGAGGGAGGCTGTGAAGATGGCGGAACCCCTCCACGGCCCTTTGATGAGTCGCTACAGGGAACTCGCCGTCCAGCACCACGTGTGGCTCTCTGTCGGTGGATTCCATGAACTTCTGGTAAACCACACCCATTCCTCCTCCCACTCAGGAGCTCCTCTACATCCGCTTGTGTTTAGGAAGGGACGAGTAACGAGGGAGTGGAGGGAAGTCCGTGGGTGGCGAACACTCACGTGATGATCGACCCTGCAGGGACTGTGGTGGGTTTGTACAGAAAGGCGCATTTGTTTGACGTGGACAATCCGGAGGCGGGATTAGCGTTCAAGGAGTCTTCGTTCGTTCGACCTGGCGACAAGTTGGTCACCGTTCCAGACACGCCCCTCGGAAAGATCGGCCTTGGCGTTGTAAGTCTGTGTATTAGCAACTAAGGTTAATTGATGTTTAATGGTGTGTGTGTGTTAGTGTTACGACGTGAGGTTTCCGGAGTTCGGGGCAGCGTTGAGGGCGATGGGGGCGGACGTGCTGACCTTCCCTTCAGCCTTCACGGACGTCACGGGCGCTGCTCACTGGGAAAGTCTCCTCCGCGCGAGGGCCATTGAGAATCAGTGCTTCGTCATTGCAGCTGCTCAAACCGGAGTTCATTACAACGGAAGGAAGTCGTGGGGTCACTCGATGGTTGTTGACCCTTGGGGGGGAGTGGTAGCTGATGCAGGGAAGTCTGTGGGGTGTGTCATAACGGAAGTGGACCTTTCCAAGTTGGCTTCACTCCGGAAAGCGATGCCTGTGATAGAACACAAGAGAAGTGGCCTTGACCTGAGGTTCCCTGTGGGCGAAGAGGTGAACGAGTGGCCGTGTGGGGGGAAGGGACCTTCAGGGGGTCCCAAGTTTTGGTTCCCATCGGAGGAGAAAGGGGAGGTTCTGTTCGGCCATGTGACTGTCAAGAACGCGTCCATCTTCCTTGAGAATGCGTCTGCGAGGGCGTTTGTGAACAAAAAATGTGTTGTTCCAGGGCGTAAGTAGTGGTTATTAATGAGTGGAAGAGTGTTTGTTGACCTTTGACCTTGTGTACAGACGTGTTGGTGACAAGTAAGCGCGTGGCAGGAAGACTGAGTGAGCTTTCGAGTGGGGAGGTGGGTGAGCTGTTTGTGTTGGCGCAGGCGGTGGCGGGAGTGATGGAGAGAGTCCACGGGGCCAACTCCTCCACACTGGCAGTCCAGGACGGACCTGAGGCTGGACAGACTATCAAGGTCAGTCCTCATAAGGCCTTCTGCTTATCAAGTGACCTCAATGTGTGTCTGTGTGTGTAGCACATCCACGTCCACGTGCTTCCTCGGAAGGCGGCGGACTTGGCGGAGAATGACGACGTGTATCACGAACTGGCGAATCACGACAAGGGGACGGAGATAGCTTGGCGGAAGGACGAGGAGATGGCGGAGGAGGCGAAGGAACTGAGAAACCACATTCGAACTCACCACGCACACCTCCTTCACTGATTTATTTATAGAATAAAGGCTGAGTGAGTGGGGCAATTAGCGTGTGTCAATGACCTTGTTTGAACTTGCACAAAGGGGAGAGAGAGTGAGGCTTTCATGTGTGTGCTCCGCATAAAAGAGTGAGTGAATTCAATTACGTTCAAAGAGCTTTTTATTCACCCATCAACGAGTCCAAAGCTCCGAGGGCATCCACCACTCCAAACCCAAAGTGGTTGTTTGGAATCTCACCGTCCCCCACTCCCCCGCAGTTCCCCCCCTGCGGAACCACTCCCCGGTCTGCTGTCTCCTCCAGGATCCTCAGCACTCGCTCGAATGTCAAGGAAGGGTCTGCTTGCTTGAGGAGGGCCAAAACACCTGAGGCGTTGGGACACGACATGCTCGTTCCAGACGCCGTCATGTACGCAGTGTCGCTTAAGGCTGAGGCAGAGTAGATCCCGACTCCTGGAGCTGACACCTCCGGCTTCATCAGCGCGCTGTCCGCACCGCTCGGACCCCGACTGCTGAACAAGGCGAGGTTGTCTGTCGAGTCTGTCGCTCCTGTCATCAGATGAGAGTTACGTGTGGAAAGGGATGGAGTGAATGAGGAGTTACCGACGGCGATGGCGACGGACTGGTCAGCAGGGGAGTAGATGTTGGAGCATCCGTCCATTCCAGTGTTTCCAGCGGAGAAGGAGGCGAGGATGCCAGCCGCATTCCAGGCAGAGAGTGCCGGGTTGAAGAGACTCTCTCCAGGAGTCCATCCCCACGAGTTGCTGACGACGGCAGGGGTCTTTGAGCAGTCCGGGTTCGCCCCTGAAGTGTCGGTGGGGCAGATCATGAACTGCGCGCACGAGAGGAACGTCGAAAACTCGGCGTATCCGTCGTCCTTGTAGCCTTTGCA
>JAQGAB010001287.1:0-17495 GCA_034696565.1 Isotomurus graminis
ATTCTTTTGCGTGAATACTTCTCAAACCAAATGACTGATGATGACGCTATCAACATCAACAATAACAACCTTTAAAGACGCAAGCCTCGTGACTTTTTTCTCTGTTGACGGTCGATGCGGATGCCTACAAGAATTGGATTGCGTCGTAAAAGCAAACTCTATTGTCATCATCCTAGTTCCTTCATCATCACCAAAATAATTACGTTGTTTGTCACAACTAAAATAGGTTTATTTGATGTGGCTCAACTTAGATGGTTTCTCTTCCTACACACCCAAACTGAAATCCAAGTGACAATGACAGAATCCTAGAGTGAGGAAACCTCAGAGAATAGAGAGAGTAGCTCAGAGAGTATGATTGTGTCATCCAATATCCAATTCCAATTTCCATTAGACGTGCAAATACGAAAATTAACCAAGTCAGCAAGAGATAATTGAAGTTGTTCGTCCTTCACCTAACTTATATGCTTCTACAGGAGAAACTAAAGTATTGATTTTAACTTCAGATGATACTTCATCCTTCTACCTTATTATTACACACACCGGTATTGGCACTTCATTAGGCTCTCCTTTCTCTCCCAATGTCATTTGGAGAGAAGTCGTAGATATTTTTTTCATTTATTTGACAAGACTCACCTCAGTCTTTACTCCGTCCTTTTTGTGTATTACACGACTGCTGGGGTGAAAGAGGAAATGGAGAAACTCGGTGGGACAGACTGCAATGCAGTTGAAGATGATTTAGAGATAGATTTTCCTTAATTGCAGTTGGGGATCAGGAACATATTGTCATTGTATTAAGAGTAGGGTGAGACAAAATCAATGTTTGCGTGTGTCACATCGTACAATCGTACTTAGACAACGGAAAAGACAAAGTTAAAATGACTACGATTTCTCCTCTGGTACTTTCTTGAAGGGAATCAGAAGCCTGAGTAACTTTCTTTATCTCCTCTCTCACAAAACCTTTCTTTACTGCGCGTTTCAATATTTCGTGTGTGTATATCTTTTTCTATCTCTCCCCATCTCTGCTCTGTCATGAACTCAGGACAAAGCGTATCTCACAAATATATATACTTGGCCAACCTCTCCAGCTCAGGAAATTACTTCCATCGATTTGCGTCCAGAAGTACACGGGGAAATAAAGGAAGGGAAAAGTAGCAAGGAGTTCGCTCATAAATCGTAGTTTAGAGGAGAAAGAACAAGGAAATAGACGAAGCCTACTACGCTTGCCTTTCTATCTCTTTACTATCGAATAAGACTAATCTTAAATTAGGCAGTCAAGTCCACTCTGAAGTTTTTTATTTATCTCTATCCACTCGTAAAGTCAAGATACATAAACTATAAACATTCCTATCTCACTCGAGAAAAGTTGTGAGCTCGTACTTCGGGTTCATAAAGAATTATTGCAGTTATCATGATCGTTATCTACAGGCCAAAATATATGGTAGTCTGTGCACAGTACTACACACAGGCACGGTGAGTGTGTTCCGGGCATATCCTTCATTCGCCCACTTTCATGCAACTCTTCATTATATCTCGCTTAATGTATCCACACAAGCAAGCAGAAACTACGAGAACCAGGACAATTACTTCCTGGACTCAATACTAAAGAAAAAGGGACACAAGGGTCGACTTTTACCATCACTAGTAGATGTACTTTCACATGGGAAGTCTTTTTATTTGACCCCTTCCTTATTCACTAATTCAATAATTGAGGATAAGTATCTCAAGCCCAGGTACACATATACCTACCTGCCTACAGCCTTTCTTTATAGTTTACACTAAATCCCACAGACTTTAAGCACTTAAGTAGGATAAAGCCCAAGCCCAAGTGACCAACGAATCACATTCAATGCATATATTCCTCTTCTATTCGGTTAGATAAAATCAGGGCACAATCAATCATATTCTAAGTGACTTATAGAAAACGGGAAGTCGTTGAAATGGCATCCGCTTGCCATTCATTTGCATAATCATTATCTGAAATGGCTTTTGGTGCTGCTCAAACTTCTTTTAAGATATAAACTTATTCTGCTCACTCCTCGGGTAGTATGAGGGCAATTACTGAATCCGCATGAAATCAAGAGGATATACATATAAAGTAGAAATTACTGTTGCTATATTCCCTTTGAGTTAATATTATACCTGTGCTTTGTTAATCACAAGCCACAGGGATATCCAACCTCAAGTTGTTTTCCCTTCTAACTACCTGTTATTACACTGCTTACTCAGCAAGACATCGTTCTGCAAAAACGTGTGTTCGATTCACTAAAGAAGGGTGGATTTCATACCTCTTCATACAAATATACTCTTCAGCCATGTTGCTGTAAGATTATTCTTATTGTCTTTAGGGGAAAACTGGCTGGAAGAAAGTAAAAGAAGTTGGAGTTGGGTGTGAAAGATAAGATAGTGAAGAAGGAGAGTGTGGCGCATCGTCTCCGCCCACACGGAAGACAAGTCTAAAGGGAGATACATATTTGCTATCTCTTTGGCTCCAAGTCCACTGAATGCAGGCGCATCCCTCCCTTCTCTTCAAACAAATCCAATGATACTCGCTTGAATCCTCCTCGACTCATCCCTCGCTCAAGTACTTTGTATTTTGCATGCACAGTATTGCACAGTGGTGTTTATCCTTTCACTTTCTCCTTTCGATGTTGGTAGCTTGGATTTGAACAATATTTTTGTGGTTTTTAAAATCATCGACATAATAATGTGAAAGAGTATGATGATGACTACTCATAAGGTTGACTGACTTGGATGATAATTTGGTAGAAACATTTTGTAAAAATGTGGTTGTAGAATCTTTTCAAGTGTCTAAAAGCTTTTTTCCCACAAGGGAGCTTTTAGTGAGAGAGAGAGATCACATTGTATGATTGCAAAAGAGGGAAGAGTAGGGAAAAATCAATATGTGAAGAGGCAAATGGCTCATAAAAAACAATGGAATTTCGTCCCTTCGTCTCAAATTGCTCTTGTGGTTTTTATAGCGAGAGCCAATTTAGCAGAAAATCAAGTTAATCCAACCGTTTACCTCTCTCTTATGCCTTATTAAAACCTCTCGGTGCTCTCTCGTCTGCGACTGAATCTCTGATATCATAACTTCACTTTCTTCTTTTATTCAGACCAACGATCACGACTTCCTCCATCCCAGCTTCCCTCAACCTGATTGACTCTACGACTCTCCTTTTGCTCGTTGATGTTCAAAGAGCATCTCTCGTTTTACCAACCAACCGAACCGAAATCTCAAGTTTATTCATCTGAGACAAGTTAAACTAAAATTTAGTCAGATAGCTTTACTGCTTATCATAGCGGAATGCTTAGTAATCCTGCTACAGTCTTTCACATACACTTGTAGTGATCAAGAAAAAATATGTTGAATCACCGAATGGTTGAGGCAATCAGTATTTCTTCTTTTCTGAAGATGAATTATCAAGTTCACATCCCTCTGCGCACTCTGATCGAATAATAAAAATATCATCAGTTTTTAACGTCATAAACTGAATTTGACGTTTATTGTGCAGGATGGTCAGCTTTATTATCATATTAAAATTATAAGCCAATTAAAAGTGTAGTTCAGTTAACGCATCACACCTTCATTTCAACTCTGTATACAGATTTACTGCTTTTGTGTATCAAATTCCTAAAAGAATTCCACTTTTGCCTCCAAACATGCGTCAGAATCTCCTGTTTGTATTTGATTGCTTGTGTGTGCTAAATAAACTTCAAAGCACCTGTCTGTTGTACTTTGAAAATAATTTTTCTGTGATTGACAAGAAGCATTGGTTTTCAAAGTACCAGACTGTCTGATTCACGACGAATACAAATGGGATCTTCTCCAGTTTCTGTGTACCTCTCAAGATACAATTCCGTCTCAACAATGTTTCCTATTTTACGAGATTACTTCTCGGTCTGTAAAACTGTGGCTGCCTTCTCATCTCACAATTAGCCTTTCAACTTCTCAGGCATCTTTTTGAGTATTCAATTTCACACAGTAAATAGAGAGGAACACTTTTGTTTAGAAAAAATCATGTGCCTAAAGTCAGTAAGTCAGACGAAACTCACTCATCATCAAACACTCCTCTGTGGGCCCTTCAGGGGTCTATTTCGTGTAAACAGATCTTCGGGATCCTTACTAGTCCACGTCACCAGTTAATGAGTGTCAGCGACCCAAAACGATGTGCTTGTTTGTTGCATCTTTTAAAGCTCTGCAGTAATCTCCTTAACTAACACCCTTAAAATACTCAAGTAATCTTGTTGTACATCTCTTTCCTCCGTTTTCTCAACTGTTTTAGACGCTATTTATTCTCCTCGAACTCGTTGTTCCTCTGAACACACATATTTCACGCTCTCTTTGTTTTTACAACAATTTTTACAGATTTCTTGCAGTACTTAAATATTCTCTTTCTCTCAAAGGTATTTATGAGAACGCTATAAAACAAGACATTAAAATTCTACTTGTTCCATCCAACCCTTCTTACTGTAAATGCTGCATCTTATTCTATGAATCGTTGTTGACTTAAGTAGACCATGGACTTTTAGCTAAGCAGAAATGAGACTGCAGGACTCTGACTTTACATCATTTTTACTCGGGTTCGTGAGAAAAAAGATTGAGCTATCAATTCTTACTCTCGGAAAGATCTTAAAATTGGAGATGGATTCAAAATAGTCACGTTTGTCACTTTTCAAGTCTTAGGGTTAACGTGATATTCGTGCGAATACGCGTATATACATTAGCATGTGGTTTTGTGCATAAACTAAGGTTTTATTCGTTGTATATTCTCCCATTGAATTACATGATGTGTCATTTCTCATTTGGCTTATTTATGAGTATTTTTGAATCTCTTTGACATACGTGTGTAACATTATGCTTCTTACGCACACAAGATCTATCGAATATGCAAACGAGGGAGCACAGTCAATACTTTACAAATTAATATAAATCGATTCTCGCACCCCTTTCTACGAGTACTCTTTGCATGTGGCTCGACTTTCTGGTAGTAAATCACGGATTGAAGATGTTGAATTAGCATTCTGAAATGCTGAATAAATCTGCATATTGATTTGTCGTTTCATACACCACAAAGAATGCTTAGTTAAGGTGTCTCAAATGTAAGTCAATACTTGTGTCTGAATTGTCTGGATGTCAGTCCCACACAGTCTACTGCTTACATCTAAAACATGGATACAATCCAGCAAAGCAAATCAATGCGCACTGATCTGCATTAGGTGAATACAGTGACAATGAGAGGGAAGGAGTAATGAGATACCGAGGAACATAATGAATCTCCGATTTATTAAAGAAAGATACCTGATCATCTAGAAGGAAGAGTTAAAGGTTTAAGTTTACTTTCGTCATGGCCTATTTGATGGCATGGGGCGGTGAATTATGCAGATTAACCGTGATTGTTATTATTACACCGTATATAAGTATATGAAGAAACAGTGACCGAATTCGTATGAATAATCTTAGTTGTACATGTATATTGTCAATGTATTGATCCCGTGAGAAAGTCAGACGTCAAACAAGTTCACAGATGACCTGATTTGAGGGGCCCGATGAACCAAACCATAACCCACATAAGTGTTTTTAAAATGTTCTATACATCCTCTACACACCCTATCGGCTCCTTTACATAGAAAAGGAAGGATTTTTAAGTGGATCGGATTCGCATGTCGATATCACCGGTCTACATGGTACACACATATGCATCTGTGCATCAGCAAAAGGTCTCCCCTTCACTGACGAGTAAAAAATGGTTAAAATTACAATACAACTAAAACACTGGCTGAAGATGTCCATGTAAATGTGCTACAAGAATAAATTAACAAATACATCTCTGTAATCTGTACTTGATTTCATAAATATCATACTATTAGTATATCAAATAAATTTAGTAGTGGTTTGGTCCCAAAGGTGTTTAAGTTTCAAACAGTTCTATCTGAAACTGTAGATGTGTAGATAATACTGAAAAATACTAGAAAGGAAGTGGAATCAACTTTTATTCTAAGAATCAACGAGAAAAATCCAGTCGTGTTTTTCTTGAATCTGTATACGTAGTTCCCGTATACTTTATAGTTCCATCAAGTTTCTCTCACCATTGTAGATGTACGTACAAGAATTGCAAGTCAGGTCTCTGGTCTCTCATTCCCGAAGAGAAACAGTACTTTCTATCTAAAGAGAATGACATAAAGAAGAGAGGGTAGGGTGTAAGAGACAGAGTGAAATCGAATGGCGTTTCTTTGTATTCTCAGATAGGATGGATGCAGTGAATGAAATCCGATGAAATTGAATTGGGAAACGATTGCAATAAATCCAAGCTGAATCTCTTTCGATTCTTTTCTTCGAATGAGTTTGTGAGATGCGAAAGTAGCTTATATTCGCTTGTCCTTGCCTTTACGCCATCCCATTTGACTTTCCTCGTGATAGCTGACAACATACTAGCTCGTATACACAGCGAAAGTCAATCACTAGTGTCTCCGGAAGGAGATGCCTTTAACTACATTTTTTTCAGTTCTCTCGTAGAAGATTTAATTGAATGTGTAACAAGGACCTTGCAGAATGTGGGTATCCCGAAAAAGGCATGCGCTACGTTTCCAATAATAAAAAGAAATAGATAGCATAGAAAATGCAGTTCAAGGATTCTTCTGTTGTCTGTAGTGTTTAATTAAAAAGACAAAATCGTTTCATAAGGAACTGCAAATGTTGAGAACCTGAACCGAAATACCTGTATTTTACTGGCATCAGAATCACTGAGGGAAATGGTGACAACTGAGCTGTACTTTATACCTTGGCTTATTTCTCTCTCAGTGCGTGTTGATGGATTTATCATTGCATTAGTGAGATATGGAAAATCTCGTCGTGTTCGAAAGTAATGGGAAAGAAAACCTCCAGCATTGACGACGTAGGAGTGGAAGGAGTTTCTACCCGGAAACCGTATGAAGTGAAAGTAGCCGTAAATAGAAGGATGTGAAGTGAAAGAGAGAGCAGTGCTGGATCGACACACGGTTATCCATTTCAGAGGGGAAATCTCATTTTTTACTTATGGTCTCCTCGTCTTGAAGAACCATCGAGGGAGTTGAAGAAAGGTATCTCAACACACGTGGAAGAGAAAGCTATATCATCAATAGACAAAGAAGTTGGGGCAATATAGGAGGAGTGCTTAGATTATACTCAAGATAAAAGAAAGTTGTGTGAGTAGTTCGGAAAGTAAAAAGTTCGAGGAACCCATTGGAGAAAGTAAGTAAAGTGGATCTGAGGAAACTTTTGTTGTTCTACTGGAGAAGGTCTGCTGGTGATGTGATTGGAGAATAGATATATCTCCTCGTCCGTTTGCTCTGTTAGCTGTTCACAGTGTTCTTTAAAGGGACTTCTTGTGAGCAATGACGATGATAAGAAGAGTTTTTTAAGAAGGGAGTAGATAGGATAGTGCGAGGATTGGTGTTGAGGAGGAGAGAAAGGCGGGTCCCATCACCGAGTCATCCCCAATCCCCAGTGTCCATCCTGCGGGAACTGCGCCCCATCCTACACTCTATTATATTTCGAAAGTATCATACAACAGGACCCACCGAGTATTCTCTCACTGACGACTACTGCATCGATGAGTCTTCCCATGTATATATACGCTCAACTGAGATTTCCTGAGATTCTCTTCTCATCATCATCATCACTCCGTAGGGAGATATAGGTTGCTCCAAGCTCTTCAGCACAGAAGGTAAAACCAAGGAGAAGGAGTCTTCTGGGTCATACAAGTAGTAGTCACTGCCTCTTCGCCTGAGCGAACTTAATATCCTACCTTCATAATAATATCTCCTCGTTCAACTTCGGCCTCAGGGACAAGCAGACAAGATTTGAGTGCAATCAAGAGAGGAATAAAGCAGAGAGAGTGGAAGAAACACAACCACGGGAAAGGGGTGGCTTTGTGGGTTGCTGACAAGAGAAAGCACATGTATCCTTATTCCTGCATTTGCAACTCAGATAATGAATAGTCGTATTGTACTCTCAGTTGGAACAAAATATCCTTCTGAATATCTGTGTCATTATCATTAGCTAAAGTTAAACAGTGAGTTTGCAGCATTGTACTGTGTACGAACAATACAGCAATTGAGGAGTGACTGAATCGTTAAGGATAAACTGGGATTGTTATTTGTGCTCAGTGCTTAAGACACTTAATTGACAGCAAGGTTGATGCAGCATCTATCAATTCACTTTAAATCAAGACAATTCTAATTGTTTAACACTCATTCATTCTTAATGACTTACTTTCATAAAAATGGAAAGAGATATTTCCATTGTTCTCCCTGATTCACTTAAGAGAGCCGACTGAGCATATCATAATATACTGTCTTATTACGAGATCTACACGAGGAGTCATAAGCAGTAAGAAGAATTTACCAGTGCAGCAAGGAGGAAATTGAGACTCACGCTCATCATGAGGTGTAAACCAGTGGCCAGGAAAGTCAATCATCAAGGTAAGAAGTCAAAATTGTTTTCATGTATGAAAAGAGTGGCTTTTTTATCGCTTTGCTTATCAGTAGCACCCCTAAATATACCTTGGAATAGATTTATGTTAATTACTTGATTAAGAAATTCCTATACTGGTTTGGTTCTCGACATAGCTCCAAGTTTCTGCGTCTGCATGGTATCGTATTTAATTGTGTCTGTAAAGAGGGATGTACCTTACGCATAAAAATGCATTTAAAAAATCAACGTTATTTATCAAATTCATGCGCATTTGAAGTTTAGAGTTAAATATACCAAAAACTGTGCATTGGACTAGATAGATTATCCTATATAGATCAGTAGCAGTGTCGTTTCCGGGCTCTCTAATTTAAACCTTTGATTGAAGCCTTGATCATTGCTTAAGGGAAAATCAATATATAAAATACAACGTAATACTTCCATGAAAATTCCTAAAAATAGTCGTTTGTTGCTTAATTTAACTTGGTTCTTTGTTTTGAAGTGAGAAAAGTTTGCGTTGTGTACTTTGTGTTGAATGGTAGAAAAATAAAATCATATCAATGGGAAGCCATTCCAATTTACCTCACTTGGTATCTCGAGTTTTCAAACTAAGAATAGTGTATTCATCATCGGATTCAATTAAAGCTACCAATATTGGTTTTGTGAAGTGGATTCAACTACTGCACGTGAAAGTTTAGCTCGCGTGCAATACTACGTCACTTACTTTTTGTTTGTATTCACTCCTCAACTTTACTCTGGGCTCTGCATGTTAATCTTGTTTTATAGTTGATCATGGATTAATAGATGTATTAGTACAGTCCGGTCAATTTGCTTATTATAAGATACACGATGACGAAAAGTATAGTTACGATTTAGAATATTCGGAAAATGTTATGTAAGGACAGGTAGTACAAGAGGAAAGGTCAAACAGTCATTGTGTTCCCCACGAATAAGCATACATGAAACTCATCTTTTGAAATTTCGGAAGACGGATTGACTCATCTTGTCATCTTTTCTACTATCTCATATGTCAACCACTTAATTCCATTGAGTGTGAACTGTGAACATCCTAATCTCATGAGAGTTGAACAATGAGTTTTGTCTGAGTGGGAAAAGCTCAGCTTATCCCCTTTCGGTGGAAATTGACCCATTTCTATTACATCATCAATAGGAAAAGGAAAACGCATCTGGGTATAATACAATAAGACAAGATAGGAAGCTGTAAGAATCCTTTGCAGTATTGCAGTTGTTCGCAACGAGATCAAGTGGAACTTCCTTAGGTAGAAAAGGGAAATGTTGAGAATGTCCAATGCATAAGTACATTATGCAGGGCGATCGGGTTGCTGGATGATAACGCAGGGACAACAATACTTTGAAAAGAAAACGATGGACAGACAGGGTCACCTAAAGACACAAAGGGAAGCAATGATGAGATACGCAGAGATTGTGATATTTGTGAATAAAAGCGACACACAACTTTTGTTCCGCCCCATCCCCAGTTCAGTTCTGTTTAAACGAGGGACAATACAGCTCCGCATTTTTCTTCGAACTCCTTGAATCGGCTCCCATTCACTTGGCTTCACTGCCACACTGCAACTTTGTAAAGAAAGAAATACCACCAACCCTTTTAACCACTGGACAAAAAGAAGTCATTCAATGT
The DNA here is from genome assembly GCA_034696565.1 of Isotomurus graminis. Taxonomy (NCBI): domain Eukaryota; kingdom Metazoa; phylum Arthropoda; class Collembola; order Entomobryomorpha; family Isotomidae; genus Isotomurus; species Isotomurus graminis. The sequence goes on from JAQGAB010001287.1 coordinate 10,110, forward strand.
CCTCCAAATCTTGATCGAAGTTGATGACTTGAGCGTGAATGATGAGTTCACAAGGCAAGCCCAATAGTAAAAGGAGAGAAAAATAGCATACTTCCCTATAAATAATTTGTCGTGTTTGCATTAGAAGTATCTCTGTTAGCCAGGTAGGACAGGGGTCATTTGTGCAATAATTGAAATCGACCCAACCCACACTTTCTCTGTTCTTGAAGATAATCGCTTCACACAGGAAGATATATCTTCTTGCTCTGAGTGGAAATGCGGTGTGAAGAATATTATACATGAACACGGACAACGGAATGATTGTCCTATTGTGTCCAGACGCTCTTGCATGCCTTCCTATTTTATTATCCGACGACGAAGGATAGGGTTATTAGTCAACGGATGATGATTGCAATGATGATAGAGACTTTCCCTCATCGTATTATTAAATCGATACTGTCCACTTTACTTTGTCGGAGGCGAGAGTAATTTTCATGAAGTTCTGGGGAAGAAAGGGCAATTTGTCATACAGACAGTACTTATTTCATCGAGAAAGTCCTTCTCCTTCCTCCTTGGTACGGTGATGTACCAAGGTAGATTCTTTAACTAGTTTTTCCTCCTCAATAGGATGAGAGTAATATGTAGCCAACTCTTGAGTCGATATTCAGCTTATGAGAAAGCCGTGTGTACAGTGTACTCACTGCAGTTCATCTTAACAAAACTGAAGCTGTCAAGGTGCATGTGTGGTTCATATAAGAAATATTTTGTTTTAAGACTTCGACAGCATATTGCAGAGTGTTTGTCTCGTTAACGAATGTACGGTTCATCTTATATGGAGGATTTTTACGATGGTTATGTATTGTACAAGCTGAGTACGTGTGAAACTCGATAATTCTTACAGATGTGAATGATGCACGTGAATACAGGCGTGGTCCTTTAAGGACTTCCTGCCCAAGTAACCCTTAAAGAAGACCCCCTGTTGCTCTCCTCCACGGAGAAAAACACCACTTGGATCTTTAAGTAGAATGATCTCTTTGTTTTGTCCTTGTTCTCGAATGAAGTAGGAAGACAATTTCGTGAAGATCATACTTGACTGGGGAGAAACTCGGATTACATTCCGGGAATTTTCTGATCTGAGGATGTTTCTCTCATCTGCTTAAAAACTTTGCTTCTTTTCCAAATTAAGTTGACCTGTCTGTTCAGCTTTACTTTTGTAAATGAAAGCAAGCAATCTATCAGCATCAAGCCTTAGACAGTTCGGCTAGAATGTTACAAAATATCTCGTTTCACCCAAGCTCAACTGATCACTAACTAGCAACCCAGCGAAAATGACTTAATAAGACCTTACACGATGCTATATTGTAGGATCTATAACAAGATGCAGGAGGGTCATCGAGCATCAGGTCCTTGTATGATCTTATAATTACTTTAGTAAAAGTCTAAAAATCCCAACAATTGATGAAAAGTATGCTGTACTCCTTTTTGCTCGTAAATGAATTCAGTTTTAGGGTGTGACACAAAATTCATGAATGCAAGGATCTTCCAAATATACCATTGAAATGATCACTGAGACACTTGGAGGACGCTGTACTAGTCTCAATCGGTTGATCGCTTTGTAACAGATTGATTTACTATCATTATCAACCAGATGGTATTAAGTTGAGGTCTTGGTGCTGTGTTAACTGTAGATTTATGATTATGACCTCATACGGTTACGGTGATGCAAATCTGTGCATGTGATCCTACGTGCTATCACCCAATGCATTCTCAATATCTTTTGTGCTTTTATTGCTGCCTTTTCGGTCCTTATTGATTTCGTGGTTTAATTATTTACTTTTTACACAGGAATTTATTGCCTTTCATATAATGGGTGTTATAAATCATGTTCGATTCACTATACAATAAAACTGAGCAAAGAGACCGACAGCGAATCCTTTCTATCTATTCAACGATACAAGAATAACTTAGCGTTGATGTCATCATCATTCTGTTTATTAGCCTTTAGTTCACAATCAGTAATAACCATGTGCTAAGAATTTAACAGCTTGGATTTAATTATTCAATTTCAGTAGCTTGAAAACCTACTTTTATGCATTGATTAAAGTGTCTTGTTCACACGACGATCATGTCTTCAAAAGCTGAATTTGAAGTGTTCGAATCCTTGTCAGAAGATTTAAATATTCCTACTTTGTACATTTTGAAGCTGATTCCGAAGGATTGATTCAATGGAATCCGTTGGGAACCTCTAAAAGATTGAAAATTCCATTTTGAGTAGATTTTTGTATACATGATAGCTTAAGTTGAGGAGACAGCTCATGAAAAACAGGAAAGCAATCCCTTTGTACTTTCTCAGGGTCTGTATTGTCAAACGCAATATTGGGGAGCACTGAGATCACAGTTTGGGACACAATCTCTTTAGCAAAAAGAGGAAACACGGGTATTGACGTCAAAGAGTCGTCTTGGTTTATACGATTTCATAGTGATAGAAAAGGGGCGATTCCATTCTTAGCTGTGTTATCCTTATGCTACTTGAATTGAGTTATGCAAAATGTTGAATATGTTTGAATAGAGGGTTGACTTTTTCTTTGATTTCTACGGATTGACCGATACGATTGAACTTTTTGCACCCAATCTTTAAAGTATCACACCCTCGAGGATTTGTGAGATTTGAGTACTAAACAAGAAAAATGTTTGTGAAGAAATCCTTTTTTAGAATTTCAATGTAAAATGCTCCTCATCACCGAAAGGATTCAACAACGTTTTGTGCTCTTGCTCGTTATAGGGTTATTGTTAGCGTGTGAAAAATTTAATAAGTTTTAACATACACAAACTAGAACTTCACTCTGTATAGATTACTCTCAAGCTTCAGAAGTTACAAGGGAAAAATTCATGAAATCACTGTGAACTGCAAGACATGATAATTCGACTAATAACTTGTTGATAATATTTTAACCTCAACTTGTTTATTAAACTTTAATTAATTAATTTATCAGCTAAGATTAGTATCAATTAGTCGCTGCTTTTAGTGCTTCAGTAGATGAAGTGACAGTGGCATTTGAAGATTACCTCAGAAGCAAATATTACATTCATACGAAAGTACATAAAGCTACAAGTCAAGTTTTTGCTGTCTAGGGAATTGTAGGGAAGCAATGCGGAGATAATTATCCGGAACATGACAGTGGCAAGCGTCATAATGATTTCTAATGGGAGTTGTTGTGTCACTTTTCCCGTTTTCGTGTGACATTTTCAGTATGCGGTTGAGCCTGATGGTAAATGTTTAACTTGGTAGAAAACATCAAGCTATATTTATTCACTGATCTTCAGTACGGTTTCGGGGAATAAATGGCAAAAAATGAACAAGGCGAGTGAGAGTAAAACTAGAAGAATGATGGGCGAGCTTCATCCATTCACTAACTACATGAACAAGCGAATATTTGGATCCCTTGGGACGTTGCAATCACAATAGGATACCCTATCCCTGGAGTCCTAAACGAGACAGAAGTTCATCGTCGGTAAACTTTGCAGGCCAAGCAATTCCCTACGTGTTGTATCAGAGGGAGACTTTCATCCTTTGTATTCATATTACGAGAAATCAAGCTGCGGTGAAAGTAGAAGTATACCACAGTTCTGTGGAATAAAAAGAGATACACTTCGCTTAAGCTAACTCTGCGTGGAGTTCATTCTTTGTTCTCGAGTCTCTTTTAAAATTTTGATATTCTCATCAGCGTAAAAAGCCTCAAGCCGTAGAGAAGCCTCCACTTTATAATTGAATTCATTTCATCTGTTTGTTTTGTGGTGGTTTCCTCATCCTACGACCAAATTACTTTACTATCAAAACTTATCATTCTCGGGTCTCTCTTCCATTAAGTATTTTATTCATGTTTTTGAAGGTACGACTGATTTCAGTCACCTCTTTTCTCTCTATTTCTCTGTAAGTATGAATGTCGTTTATGTGCATTCATAATGAAGGTAACTTCATTCGAATTCGTTAATGAACGACAAATATTTTCCCTGGATTTCTTAGAATCCTCTATGAACAACTGTTTCAATCCATACACTTTTGTCGTACAACTTTATAATTATATATGAAAGGCATTCACGAACATATTTTACATTTAGCACACGCCATCCACACGAATTTTATACAAGATGTTCTCTTGAAAGAAGTCTTGCACTCGAGGCCTTTCAAAGAGGATTTAATTCTATCTCCAACGTAGAAGTGCTAGTGTTTTACTTTTGAAATAAGTTCGAGAATCCTATTAAGACCTTGTAGTGGCGTATGTTCCTCGATTAAAATTTCTATGCATAGAGCTACCCACTCCCAAAGACAGCGTGCATAGATATTTCTGAGTAAATTGCCACCTTCCTTCCTTTTTATATCTTCAGAAGAGAGTCTAAGGGAAAATAATATTGCGAAGAGTGCTTCAAAGTAACTCACAAAGAAAGAGTTTAGGAGGAGTGTGATTCCATTTTCCTCCTGCTGTTTCACAATTTACTAACCATGTTGAACTGAATACAGAGTCTCACATTTTCCCAGAGAAAAAGGGTTCTACACTGCCGAAAGTTGTCCCGGCCTATGAGTTCTATACATACATTAAATATTAATAATATGAACATCATCACATCACAAAACATAGAATCTGGAATTGTCGTTTCGTCGTCACTTGACTCTGATGAGAATGACTTTCTCTCCTGTGCCTTTTGCTTCTCTAATATTCCAGCAGTCCTTACAAACTATTAAACTTTGGGTCTATCCTCCCTCTCACACACAGAGAAATCTTGTATTTAATGGAAGAGTGAGAATTCAACCTACACAGTGCATTTACAGCCTCTCGTCTCGTCGTCACATTATGACAATCTGTGTCGCACGTCTTAATTAGTCCGAGTGATAATTACACTTTGCTCCTCGCTTCTTGTCATTGTACCAAGTGGGGTTCCTTCTTTCACCCGTTAACGCGATTCATGACTTCACTCTCTTTCATCTCTTCCTTTCTCTCTCTACTGCTTTAATTAAACTTTTGGACAAGACGAGCACAAGGCTTCATTTCATACTTTTACGACACCCAACCTAGAAACTACCGAGCACACTAGATACTCAAAACTTTCTCGGGTAGGGAAAAAATTTCATATCTCTCGGTTTTACTTTCAGTCAATGCATTTGGAGCAATAAGGGTTTTAAGCAGAGGGTTGAGAACCCGGGCTGTGCACTTCGAATCATTCTACACGAGGAAAGTGCTTCACACTTGAGCACAGGATTTCTGAAATATATGTGTTAACAAAGGCTTCGACATTATTAGCAGTTTCCCTTAAAATCTGTAGAGTTTCGAGGGATTACAAACGCACACAAGATACATTATAAACTTGGGGTGAAATATTGGCTATACTGGAAGTACGAAGAAAACATTCACTTATTAATAACGTTATGACGATTAATTCAGAATCAGTCAGTCACAGACACTCGACAGATAAACGACCCTGGCATCGGAAGGTCAGACAAGGTAATGATATGTTCTACAAGATAATATATCATCGGAGAGGGAAGAAAGCGTGTTATCACATGGGTGGGTGAGTAAAGCAGTGCTTTACAAGAAAATCTCATATCCCAGCTCGGGAACAACATGGGTTTGGGGTAAGAGGCAGGCAGGCAGGCGATAGAGTGCTCGCTTTCACTACCATCCCAGAGAACATATTGAGATTGAAGGGATCCGTTCCCAAAAAACAGTTGGGATTTGGGATTTTAGTGTGTGTAAAGCAGAAGCCAATGGATTTGAGCAACACGTGCAAGAGACATCTTTATGGATGCGACCCCATCCCATTATCATCGCGAGCAGCTTCATCTTTCCAAAAGTACATGATGTGATCATGATGATCGTTTCGACGGATAATCAGTGCCAAAAATCGCTTTAGAAAAGCCTGAGCTCTGTTTCGTGCTTAGGAGACAGTGACATCATTCCGAGCTGGACTAAGACAGACTATGACAGACTGAGGCATATCTTAAAAAGACAAAAACATTATATTTGTTTCTGAATGACATAATACAGTGGAACTACAATTTGTCTTGAAAACAGAAACCATTAGTTGTTATTAACAGTTGAGCTAATATTCGTTTCAGATGGACAGAAACATTGTAACTCACATAGACTGTCCCAGAAGTTTGCTATATAGTAAGTCCTAAGTTCGGTACAATGGGAACGATTATTTACAGCTCACTTATCACTTCAAGGGATTTTTATGCCTGAGGAAATCAAACTGATGATGTAACTTTGTGGCAGCAAAATGAGCATTTTCCTCATGTCTGATCTGGTTGATGATAAATCAGCTTTCAGTTATTACCCTAAGGATGGTTGCAAATACGCCTCTACACTGGCGACTTAGAAATCAGTATATATCATCTGATGTTTTTAAAAGGCAGGTCTTCCTCATAAGCAAACAGTACCCGAGGAATGGCTGTAAATGATAAGAGAGTAGCAAGTAATAAAACAAATATTACATGCTACTGTGTTTAACTGTTATTGCTTATAGAGCGTTTATTTTGGATCTATCTCAGCTTACTCCTAGGTACGTGAGCGTGATCAAGCCGGTGAATAGCTTAAATACAGCTCGTGCTCACTAATCTTCTTCGAGCAATGATCTAACTCAATGAAATTGTATCCGGAATGCAAGACGTTTCACGTAAGAAGGATGAGTCAAGTTTTATCGATATTATGATGAAGTGTCATAGTCATGGCACGAGTATTTTACTCCTTTTATTTTGCTTCATGCAGATCGAATTACATTAGGTGTTGTTGTAGTGAGTAAGCCCCATTGTAAGTTGTATGTAGGGTGAATCATGATGAATCGAATTGGATTACCATATTGTATCTCAGTAAATGTCTGTATCATTACTTCCTACATCCCATTTGAAAGTTTAAAGCTGCTAAGATCAAAGATAGTAAAAGAGTGCGAGTATTATTGGGTTATGCATAAAGCTGATGATGACATGATGATACACAAACATTAGAATATGACACGGCAATTTGTTCATCTGAAAAAGGAGCACGTTCTCTGGCATAAATCATAATTGATAATGAAGACGTAGGGTAATAATCCTAGAAATCTGATATCTATTTATGTATCACATGAATATTCAGTCCGAGTGAGCATAATTTTTGTATTGGAATGACTTGCATTGTACTATTAGTGAGTTCGTTTTTACATTAGATGCGAATGTTCCTCTTCCTACTGAAATCTGGCGTTTTGTTGTAAGTTGTAGTGCTGTGTCTATAATTATTAAGAAGAAACAATTTTACAATATAGAAGACTAGGTGGATGCCCATAATACTATGGAATGTGCACATAATAACATTTAATTAATCACATCACGCTTACGCGTATGTACCTGTGAGCACTGATGCTTACGAAATCCTT
>JAQGAB010001288.1:0-17492 GCA_034696565.1 Isotomurus graminis
GAGTGAAAATTCCTTTGTTCCGCGGCGGTGGAGAGAAGAGGACGAGGAGGAGTGAAAGTGCAGCTGACTCTCTTCTTCTCCCAACTCCCAACCACCAAAACCACCACCACCACCACCTCCGTTCGTCCGGTATCAAGAACTGACACACACGATACTTTCCTTTTCCCTTTTCTTTTGTTCTCCTTCTCTACAAATCTGGTTTATTTAAATTTATATTCACCAATCCATCAATTCTAAGCAGTGCTACTTCAACAACTTCCCTGTGAACCTTACTTCCTTCTGCTTAATGTGTTTGGTAAGTATTCATTGGCGAATTATTAATTTTATGTGTGGGTTGGGCATTCTTTACTAGATTTGTCTGCAAATTTCAGTTATAGACACCGAGTGATACTGTCGTCCACGTGTGGTTTGGAAAATACACCTGTTTTATGACCTTTTTCGGTTGAATTCTGAGGAGGAGGGGATTTATTGTTCTGTGTGGTGGGATTTGTTGTGGTAAGATATTTTAAGGTGGAAGGGGAATGTATTAGTTATTCTTCCGTGTTTATTTAAGTATTGTTTGATTTATTTAATGTAGATCTGCTCAAAAATTGAACGATGGCTTTGAAAGGGGTTATGGTTCTGAAGCATCTTAATTTAATTAGCAGCAGTGGAACGCCATCATCGCAACAGCAACATCATCGTCAGGGAATGAAGATGATTGTACGGAAGTTTTGCCGAAGTGGTGTTGGTGCTGGGAAACATCGGGGTGCTCGAAATGTGGTGGTGGTGGGAGGGGTTGGGGATTTCAAGTCGTATCAAGAAGGGATTAATTTAAAGCGATTGTTATCGTCGAGCGTTAATCCCTCAGAGTCTAAAGACGATAAGGCAGCTCAAAGTAAAGTGGCGAGAGAGGACAAAGACATTACGCCGGTCACAGCTGGTGATTCCGCGATATATTTTGATATGAGCAAAAGCTTTATTAGATCTGATACTTGGAGGTCTAAGCTTGTCAGTACGATGCTAGTCTACCCTAACTTCATTTTGGAGAAGGAAGAAGAATCTCTGATGAAAGAGATAGAACCCTACATCAGTCGGTTGCACTATGAAGCTTCACATTGGGATGCTGTAAGTTAAACATGTTGCTGCTGTCATTTAGGAAAGATTTATAGAGCTTATGTTTTATTTTAGGCTATTCACGACTATCGAGAAACCGAGAGAAGCAAGTGGAACAAGCAGAATGAAAAGATTATTAATCGAATCCGTGAATTGGCGTTTCCTGTAGGTGTTCCGCAGCTGAAACTTGTACACATTCTTGATCTTGGGAAGATGGGTGTCATTAAGCCACACATAGACAGTATTCGAGTATGTCATCTTTTATTAAGTTGATGTCATTCAAATAACCAATATTCAAAATTAATTACCGTTTATTTTTACAGTTTTGTGGAAACACTATAGCTGGATTGAGTCTTCTTTCGGATTCTGTCATGAGACTTCGTCATGACGTCCAGAAGGATTTTTTCTGTGATGTACTTTTACCTCGCCGGTCACTCTATGTTATGAAGTAAGACTTGTGTGTGCTGTCAATATCAATGCAGCAGTATAGCAGTATAGTATAGCAGCAAGTGTAATTTGTCGGTTTGTTGAATTTCAGGGAATTTTCTCGTTACGAATTTACACATGAAATTTTGGGAGAATCGGATTCTCAGTTCAAAAATGAACGCGTATCTCGAGACAGGCGCGTGTCGATTATTTGTCGCAATGAACCTGACAATACAGCGGGACCTGTATTTACACCCTTGATATCGAACTCTACTTAGAAATGTGTTTTTACTTAAACATGCCGGTCAATGCAAACACTTCGAGTGAAAAAATTTCCAGCAATGCAGCTTTAAAGTTAGTATGTAGATATGGAGTACTCAAGTCAATTACAGAAACGACATGTCTTCGTTCGGTTTTAGTTTTCATTTATAAATATGACATTTGTCCTGCAAATTAATTGGCATCATAAAAATGTTACAAGTTGAGGAAATAAAACTTTTTGTTGTACATCAGAGCAGTACTGCTGGTGTTGTGATTTATTTATGATACTCCGGTCACGATAAACGGCTCATGCAGTATAAAATTACGTTGTATTTCTGGAAAACTACCTTTCTAACTAGAATCATATTGGAAGTAATTACTTGAATTTCTTAAAGCTTATAGCATCTACAGAATATAAATGTAACAACAGCTTGGTAAAAATCATTTAGAAAGTACCCGAAGATCGGAGCATCAGACTTATTACAGTAGGTACCGTGGGTTCCGTTCGAAATATTTTAACAAATAGTGGAATTACTTTATGACCTATTTTAGAACTTACTATAGTACAATCATCAAATTACAATATGGATGAATACAATTAACGGAGCTAAAATTGACTCTTTCGGTCTATTGTTTGCATAATTATTGGCAACCATGAATGATTTTGTCAATTTTTAGAGCATTTTCGAATCCTGCTACTGATTTTTAATTACTATTGCTTATTACCTTAACTGGAGGTTGTTGTAGATAATACTATACAATACTTACATAATACATGCCTTCTTTTTAGGAATTGAAAAGTAGCAATCTCAAGTTAGTAAATTTTTAACACTAAACTACCTATTTAAATATAAAAAATTCAAACAATTATCCAAAACGATTCAAGCGTATGGTACATAGTAATTTCTTGTCTCTAACACAGCGATGAATGTATCTAGGGGGGCAAAGTAAACCGTACTGAGAATGAACGACTCTCTGTTAATCAAGGAATATTTGGATTTTCTTGTTTATAAACAGCATGAAAGGCATTGCGAATGAGCGCGTATGGAAAACAGGACTCCAGCAGATCCATAGTAAGGAATGGCGATTCTTGAACGATCTTCAAGAATAAAAGTATATTTTAATGCAAAATCATAAAACATTAAGTTCTTTACTCTAATTCAGATTACTCACCATGTCAAGCAACAAATAAACTGATTCCCGGTTCTTTACTGCTTCTTTTTCCTCTTCTTGTCCAAGTCGAAGTAGGCTCGACGAAGCCAGCTTTAAGAAAATCATACAATTGAAACCCCTACTTTCAACTAGTATATCAAAAACTGTAACTTTTCTTACAGCCAAAAATTCCTTCAAACGGTCTTCTACGTCATTTTGTCCGTAAATGGTGAACAAGGCACCAAATATAGAGTTGACTGCAGCAGCTAGGCAGTGAATATTATTTGTATGGCCTTCCAAAGATGCCCTATACACGGATACGTCAATTCGTGCTAATTTAGGAATGGATATGGCAACAAACACCATTAGAAGACACGCTAGCATGTACTCATCCTCGCCAATTTCTGTAGAATCAAATTTAAAACTCACTTAATACAAAAATGCATTACGATGACTGGTATTTTGGAGAAAAATTAGGAATGTTTACCATTTTTCTGGCTCCGTAAAGTTTGCACAAGAGTGGGATCAATCTTTTGCGTTATACCAGCCGCCGAGGCCATTTCAGCCACATTCTAAAAATGAATAAAACACGTTAAGCCTATAAAATGATAGCAAATCCATTGCGCCAATTTAGCATTTTGACGGCTAAATTGTGTAAGTACCAAGGATTCCCCATTCGGTGCATGATCATGAAAATCAAGAATGGAGCTCAGTAAGTAGGGGATTCTGTCGATGAGAACGTCATGCAATGCTTCTTGAGTAAGCTGGCGGAAGCGCAATATCATCCCAATGATTGTCATCCTTTGGAGCACATTATCTATGTCTGTAAAGTAACGTAAGATTGTTAACCAAATGTATCTATCAATTACAGCATAATTCAATATTGTATGTATTCACTTTGTAGCCTTTTAGTGAGGTCCTTCATCAAGTCAGGTTTGTCAAAGTTAGTTCTCAGAGCAATAAGGACTTCCTTGTTTAGAGCTACCATTTTCTAAAATTAAAATATACGGTTCAATACGTGACGATTTGGCTGTGCACCTTTTTAATTTGTTTTATTTTGCATACCTTTAATTCTGTAAGTTGGCCAGTTATCTGCCACATCAAAGTCTCATTCAGGTGCTTCATTCCATACGGTCCTATTAACTCAGCCAGTGCTCTTAATTCAGTGACATCAGTAAATTCTTCGGCACTGAATGGCAGTGCTCCTTCGGCAGTTAAGCTTACAAAAGCTCTTTGATTCGGGGAGAAGCAAATGATGCCGGTACTCACTTTCCGAAGCAATATTTCCGTGTACCATTGAATGTAAAGTGCTGCAACAGTCTTATCCCCATGAGAATCTAATTGTTGAGTCTGCTGTAGCAAAACGTTGTTGAAAACACGCGTCATGTCCAAGTGAACTGGTTTTTAAAAAAAACAAAAATACAAGTAAACACCAATTAAATTATAAATTCGTGTTACAGTTACAAATCAAATAAAAATTTGCAGTCAATAAATCTATTTACCGTAGTTTTCTACTGTTTGAAGAACATTCATGTATGTTCGTACACTAGCGAGCAATTCTGACGGTTTAGCGATTTCATTTGTGTCAGAGTTGTACATAACCATCCCAACCAATGCCCTCGCAAATCTGTTTTCTAAATGCTGATGAAGATACTCTTTGGGAGCAAAAGTATATTCCCACACAGAGATAGAGGGACAGTAGTTGATCGCATAGCATAGCTCTGTAAGAGCCATGTGTAACTTATCCATCCTGCAGTAATACATACATACGAATCAGTCAATAATATATAAACAACAAAAAAGAGTTGTAGGTACTATAATGTTTTGTTAGAATTTGACACTTACGTTGTTAAGTCCTCCCTGGTTTTACGGAAACTCTCTACACCCGGTCGATTCACTTCTGGGAGCAACTTGTTCTTATTCTTGTCCTTTACTTTCTTTCGATGTAAGTGCTGCTCTATCAATGCCGAGCAATGTTTCGGTAGTAACTGTTGACAAATAATCCCGACATTGAAATACCAACATTTTACATCAATCGACCTTCATTTTACCTTATCTGTGAGGGTGCATTGTTCATCACATATGGTAGTGATGATATTTTTCGCTTCTTTGGACATCTCTTCAAGGAACAAGTTTACAACAGACAAACTGCGTTCTCTAATATGATGTCTCTGTACATAGTACGTATAAATTAGTACTCGGCTTTAAGTTAAAATGTAAAAAATGACAATTGTTGCACTTACCTCTTCGGGGCACATTTCATGAGTACAGTTTTGAAAATGGCTGCAGATGAGTGGAAAAGCAACAATATAGCGATTTTGAGCTGGGAATTCCAAGCACATGTGAAACTGCTCCTCGAAAATTTTGTTGTAAAAGCTGAAAAATAGAACAAGTGAATTTCAACTATTCCTACAGAACAACAGAACAAATAGAGCTGGTGAGTGGACGAGGCGACATACCACATGAGGGAGAGATCTGATGTTTCAGATAATAGTTCGTCTTGGTAGTCAACTAGTTTGAGGTGAAATACAGTTGTATTCATGAGATTATATAGTCCTTGTATCCTACCCACCGAATGGGACAGAAATGACTGCAGCCTGTACCAATCGAGGCGAATGCCTCGGAAATCAAAAATTTCGTTTTCTTCCACTGCAAGCGCAAAAACACGTGTTTCATACGGCACTTAAGGTCTTGATTTGTGATTACAAACCTTGTTTCACGGATAGGCTGGAAATTGTATTGTAAATCGACCCTAAAATCATAGATTCGGTTTCCATTTTTGCAAAATTTGGTAGCAATTGGCCCAATGCTGGTCCATCATAGCATGATAAATACTGAACGTAGTACCGCTGGATAACTTGGCTATACTTGCGAACTAACGCTGCAAATTCACAAAAGTATTACATATTGTTTTTCTTTACATTATTAGATTCATGAACCAAACTAATCAAGTTCGTTCTACCTCTGAGTTCTTCCATGTGAAACAACAATTCTGGTAACTGTCTATCTGTTAAATCTTCAGCTGCTTTGGTTTTTCCTTTATGCTGAGGTGGATTATCATGATGTCGCACAAGCCATACTACTTCATCTCGAGCGTAGCAGAGTCCCATAAAGACGTATAAAGCCTATAGATAAACGAAAGGTCAAATGTGAATGTACGATACAGTATATGTGAAATTGTGAATAAGGAAAAACCTTCTTACCTTTGGTCCTAATAGGCCTGGCTGATCGGTCATAATTAAAGCCATTTCCTTCAAAGCTGTCCTGTAGAATTTCCTTCTCTCTCGGTGCATGAGTGCTCTACAAAGCAAGCAACGTATTATACTTCGCTCCTAATGCATTCATTGATTCAACAGTGACTACACTTACGCATTCTGCACTGCATAATTATACGCATCTTTAACTTCCGATATGCGCTTGTTGTATCCCTTTATCGTATCAAAGAAGCTTATTATGTACGCATGTGTGTACAACACTTCATCGCGAAACAAAGTAACAACCCACGATGAACGCAAGGCTGACAACCACATTTCATCAGCTGGAGATGGTTGAGAGTGTTGAACATTCAAGGCTTGTGAACAGAGCATGAATCCAACTGAAATAGCAAATGTATGTGAAATTATGAACATTTAGGTTAGCCTCTATTTAAAAGACAAAACAGAAAATAACTCACATAGAATCCAGCGTTCCATAACATCCAAAGACAGGTATTCACAAGGAGTTGTGTCAGTTCTGGCAGGGATGAGCAAGTATCCCGGTTGAGCTGTCAGACTGAGCATTTGTTTCTTTCTGAAATGGAAATCAATAACAGTTAACAAACATTTCATGGATAACGACTATCTACCACACAAGCAACGTCATTAAACGCACCTCAAAGTATCTGCATCAAGGTTGCGACGTGGATAAATATTTTGCAACGAAACCAGAGCACGAACCAACATCTTGCTGTGCGGTCCAAATTCTTCAGACAGCTTTTTGAGTGGAGGATCATACTCCAGTATAAGTTGCCCAAGACGGGGAAAACTAGTATCTCTGGCAAATTAATCAACAATTAAGGTTTCAATAAACACCTTGACCACAAACCACAATGCACACAGGTATTTGTTAGACTCACGGCGAGTTATTTGCCATTTCATGAGCAACATGAAACAATCCCAAAACTGCTTTTCGATCTTCCACCCGCGACAAAAGGATCATAAGGGTAACAAAAGTAACAACTAAATCCAAGTATCCTTTCGTCAGGTCAAAATTCAGTGTCTGTAAGAAACATTCCACAATAATTCTAAACACTTAATCCCAATTCCAAAGCACAATTAAATATCTTTAAACCGTACAATATCCAGCTCAACTTGACAGCCATGCATGATAGTAAACAGTTCAGAAACATGGTCCTTGAAGTCCAGGAGATCCACAAACGTATAATAATACAACTGCAATGTCTTGTTGATTTCAGTTCTGTATTGCTGAATATTCTGCACCTATACATCAATCCAGCGTTAATAAACTTCAAACCAGTCTCCTTAGCATTAATACTCAATTCAGAAACCAAATCTTACTTGTTTTATGTCAATGTTCGGAAACCGCTTAACAATATGCTTAATCGACGACTCCAACTGTTTCTCCGACAAGAACCCCGGCTTACTTTTCGCATCTCCACACGCCTAAACAAATCCAAATTCAATTAATCTCTCCATGTATACTGTACACTACCCACCACTCACCTTCTTAATATTATAAAGTCGTGTCAAAAGTCCCTGCCCCCGGTCATTAAGCAGGGTCAGCTTCTCCGCCAACTTCTGCTGGGTCACGTCCATCTTCGCTGACGACAACAAACGAACCGCAAACCGGTCACAAAGTCAGGGCGGTAAAACAATTCAAATCGTCCGCACCCCTTTCCTGCACCACACCCAACTGACCCAACCTCGCGTTCTGACAGAAGTAAACAAACAAATGCTTGTCAACCTTTTATAGATTTTCAAAATTGACACTTGTCAACAAACAGAAGAAACCCTTGCCGATAATAAAAACTCCTCCACTAGAGAACTATTAATAGTGTCACACAAAACCATGGACCAACCTATCTACCTTTTGAAAGAGAATACTTTTCCCCGTGTTTTTAATACTGTATTATAATTTGTATTGGAATAAACGATATAACACATCTGAGCTTCCTTTATCCACAACTATAATTGACTCATCATTTAAGTTTAAATTACCTCTTCCTCTTAAAACAAGGGTTGTGGTGTGTTTGTAATCAACAGAGGCTTCTCACACTGACACTTCCCAGTGGTGGTGGTGGTGGTGGTGGTGGTAGTCAGAGGGGGAGGAGTGACCGGCACTTGTGATAAACCCGGGTGCCTCTAGATGGACCATTTCCTACCAAATCCATTTCTCTCGCCTCACTGTCAATTCACAACCAACACAACTCCTAGTAAAATCGATTAAACTACTGGACAGTACTGGATTAAATATTTTCTAAATCTGAAACCTTTCGCACCTAATTGATGTGTGTGTTAACTAGGTAAGCTTATAAAATATCTATAAAGTGGTATGCATACACCAGACAGATCAAATACACTTGAGTCAACTACATTTTGCATAGTTCACGAAGGAAGCAACGTGTCACTCCAGTTTGTTTACACTTTGTGGTTTACGGCTGCAGACGTGGTCTGTGATTAAAATTGGGTTGGTTAGAGACGAATTTAAGTATTGTTTGGTTTGTTAATTACTTCAGCTTAATGAAGTGTTTTTAATTCTGGTGGAAGGAGTTTTATCTTGAAATATATTTAATTGTGTGAGGTATAAAAAGAAAAGTATTGACATTTGTATGTATGATTGTTACGTGAAGTAAAATACGGTCAGGACATTAATTATTTTGATTATTCTACAGGAAGGTGATGACTTGATCATCTGTACAAGTTGGAGGTGATTTTCTGAGCGGAGAAGTTTCATTCAGCTGAGATTTGTTAATAAGAAACTTGCGGCCGTTCAGAGGTGCTGAAAGAAAATTCAAAATGCATAAGTCGGATAAAAAGGAAACGCTGTGCACGCAATATGCGTACATTGCTTTTGTTGTGGCTTGTTATTGGTAAGACATGTTTTGTATGATTTGTTTAGAAAGGTACATGACAATTAACATAAATGAAATTCCTGCAGGGTCATTTCTATTGCGATTGTATTTGTGAATAAGTCGCTGTTAAGTGCACAACAAGACTTTGATGCGCCGATGTTCGTTACGTGGTTCCAGTGTGTCTTTACATATGCTGTGTGCATCATATTAGGACGCTCTCGCAGCATCGCCACGTGGTTTCCGGATATTCAGTTTAGCTACACTACCATGAAAAGAGTTAGTCAACATAAATTGAATATTATAAAGATGACCTGTGTTAAAATGACATGTGTGTTTTAGACAATGCCACTATCCGTGATATTTGTTGCAATGGTCACCTTCAATAACTTATGCCTTAAACACGTAAGTGTGGCATTCTACTATCTGGTCAGATCTCTTACAACTGTAACAAATGTTTTCTTCACATTTATGATTTTAAGTAAGCAAAATTGAATTTAGATTCCAATAGTCTCTTGAGCAGAAATTATAATTTGATACCTAATGATTAATGAAAATCGTTTACTTTACAGGAAAGCCTGTTTCAAATAAGGCGATTGTGTGTTGCTTAATCATAACGGCGGGGTACTTCATAGGCATTGACCAGGAAGGAGTTTCTCGTAAGTATGCTTAACTTATATGTACTTGATTATGTTTTATTGCAATTCTTTCAATGTTTTATAGGAGGCATAACCATGAGGGGTGTGGTCTTTGGCGTCTTGTCGTCGTGTTGTGTTTCCCTAAATTCCATTTTCACGAAGAAAGTTCTTCCCGTGGTAGACGATTCTGTGTGGACTCTCAATTACTACAATAATCTAAACGCCTCTTTACTTTTCCTGCCTTTGATGTTCATTTTTGGAGAGTTACCGCAGACCATATTTGTAACACAAATGACTGAGCCATTGTTCTGGCTTCTTATGTGTCTTGGTGGAGTCATGGGGGTCTTGATTGGATTCGTTACTGGGATGCAAATAAAAGTGAGAAAGCCTAAATCCCTTTCACAACATCAACTGTTGTATTTCACAAGCTAATGATGTATATAATGCCGTGTATTGCAGGTGACATCTCCCCTTACGCATAATATATCTGGAACTGCCAAAGCGTGCGTCCAGACAGTTATTGCTGTGAGAGTGTACGAGGAAATCAAATCATGGACTTGGTGGGCATCCAACTGGATTGTGCTCTTAGGTAGTGCAGCTTATACTAAAGTTCAACAAATGGAAATGGAGGCGGAGTTTAAGAAAAAGCGACCCGTACTTCCTACGTAAGTAGAAGCAAAGGAGTCTTTCAGTTTGCTTTCAAAGCTTAAGAATTATATTTTTCGAATTTAGTCAAAATGATAAAGATGCAAAGGAGAAGCTCCTCAGCTCAGATGCTCAGGATGTATAATTCAGGATTTTCTTATTCCACCTGCCTACTCTATAAATCTATTCCATCCTTTCTCAATTCTGTGGGTCCTTCAACAGCCTGGAGAGGAATTCGTATTGCATGAAACGTTTCCTTCTACATGTTGACAGATTTTTATTTGAAATAGCTAGAATATGGTTCCAGAAGGTGTTGGTTCCTGTAACTATCATGCTTGCTGAAAAGTAGCTGTTAGAAACAACTTTCATTTAACACATGCAGCGTCTAGCAGCAAGTGGGCTTTGCGTATTTCTTGCGTTAAACTGAAGTACGAGTGACGAGAGCTATTTTCTCGAAATTCCTAATTGTGCTTTGTACTTACTAAATTTTTGAGTTTTAATGTTATGATCAATTTAAGGAAAATATTGTGTGCATTCATGTTACGATTAATGATAATCTATAATAATCCGTTGATTTTATTGGCTGTATAAAGTTTATGTAGCTAATTTGTTAATTAGTTATTGTTTATTTATGAATATCTGTGATATTTTCTTAAGTTGAATGGTGCACACCACACAGACGGAGCATTTGCGTGCTTGAAAATAAAAGTGGTGCGTCTTGGCAGTATTTTTGTGTTTGTATAACATGTGATATAATTTTTTATTTGCTGATTATTTATTTCGTATTTGGTGAAAATTATGCACAGACAATTTTAATGTTCATCTACTTTATTAGCACATAATTCAAATTATAGTAACTTGAAATACGGGAGCCATTATTGCCTTCATCACTATGCACAGACGTTTAGAGTGAGTATAAGCTTTGGTATGGAATTTCGCACACTTCTAGTTTTAATGTTTATGACAATTCAGCTCAAGAGAGAATCAAATGCTCCACCTATTTCAATTGATGATTCAGTATTACTGTTGATGCTGAAAGGTGAATTAATTATGAGTAGTGATTTAAGGAAGAGATGAAAAATTAATAAACCTCCAAGACACTTGCGAATAAAAGTTTTACTCAATAAGATTTATTGTGTTTACATATTAATTTTAATCAATAGGATTATTCGCCAACCTTTATATACGTACGCGATAACAAGAGGTAAGACATTGACAGACAATAATAACATTCGATCTGAGCTGAATCGACCGTTCTTCAGTAATCTCCCATTTAAGTCCAGCGGATGATTTTCCTCATGGCAAGACTCGTAAGTCAGCCAAGGGTAATAATGCTGTAAGTTGTGGACTATTGAATACAAGTCATGAATGATTAAGTCATGGTTGAGTACCGGTAATTAATGTATATTGTAAGATATCAACGGGATACAGTCTCAGGTGAGATTTGCTATATTAATGAATGTAGTTGGATACAGAGTGTCAATGCTCAGGAAATAATTGTAATCGCTAAAGGTTCATTGCGATATTTGCGACTGACGAGTATCTAAACTTTTGAGCTACAGATGTACGTTTTTATACCAGTTAGATTAAAAAATCATACATGTCAGAGAAGGACAGATTCCGTTGGTTCAGATACATAGAAAACGAAATCTGTACATTGTTCAGGATAAGGCTCATGAAGGGTAAAGACGATGTGGTAAGATGAGAAAAGTAAGGGATTGCCCGAATCAATTTCTAAAAGCAGATAGAGGGAAGTTTACGATATCGTAATTTGTATCCGATCACATATTTGGAAAGGTTGAGACAAGAGGTAAATGTAAGTATTCCAATGTTGCGGTCAAGACAATATTCTTCAAAAGATATCTAATTTCAAGATATTAAATTGTAGGTTTAGTTAAAAAGAATAATGTTCTGTCTGGTGTGCGATTAAAATGATTTATATACGATCATGGAAGTCTCAAATAGCTCAGTGGTGTACATCTTATAGCCGTCCTAACGATCTATAGGGAAGTTGCTTGAAACACTTTGATTCTTAAAAGTTTCAATATCTATAAACTACAATATTGTTTCCACTCTAACCAGCGGGAGTAGTATGGTCATCCTTATCATAATTAATTATCAAAATAATTCATGATTTATACGATTAAGTATATAAGGAATGTTTCTGTTTCCGACGGTCTCATCATCACCATCTTCAAGATATATTTGAGATTCGATTGAAATCTGAGTGAGTTAAGTTACTATACAGTTTCAGTAAAGGTAAAAACACTTGAAACTTTAATTTCTCATGAAACGAAACTCTCAGTTTTAAGCTGAAGTCACATTGATTCGGCAATTACAATGGATTACAAGACAGGCAAATGCTTTCATAATTTTAAAGCTCAAGTGAAGTCATTCACCAAATATTTTTTAAAGTTCCAAGTTATTTTGAAGTCCGTTTAAGAAATATTGCACAATTAAACCTTTTTGGTTATCGTTACTCTGACTTCAATCAAAAATCACACTAGATTATAGTTTTCATATGGTATTGCCTGGGAACAAAATAGCCTGGAGGTGGCATAAACGGAAAATAATAATAGCCGGAAAGATAATGCTCACTCCATGCTAAGTTGAAATTAAATATAAGTAATTTGTGTCAATTGATAATACACAAAAAAGTATGTGATAAAGAAAGCTACTTCGGTGATGATCATCGTTGATTTTCCTCTACAAACTGCAGATTCAATGCAAATGAAAAACCTAGGAAGCTAAACTTCAGTTTAGGTACTAATGACTCAACGCACGCATTTTCTAAACTACGAAATAAATATGCAAAAAATAAATAATAGTTAAACCATAAAAACAAATAAATAACAATAACAATTCTTATGATTTCTGCTAGGCATTTAACAGCAAGTCGTGATCGCGTCAGGTTCATCAAAAGAATTTTTATATAAAACAACAAATGGCCCGGAGTCTCAGTGACACAGAATCGCATATTTTCGTTGTATCTAATCATTCGTTAAAATAAGTCAAAAAATGTTTGCCACTTCCATCTTCTAACTTATGTTTCTGAGACTTGGAATATTTAAGGAATCCGGCAAACAAAAATTTAGAACTGTTACCATATAAAAACCTCACCTAGCAAAATTACCTAAATAAACTTGATTTTATTGTCCAGCACCTCATAAAGCTAAAAATAACTACCCATCAACCCAAAACGGATTTGACTACACTACAGAATATAATTAAATTGCCTCTTGCGTGGAGTATAACTTAAATATCCATACGCAACGGTTCTAACATAAGGAGCACCAAACATCATAAGGAAAAGTTCGTGTGAACTAACTTCCGTTTCCATTAACACTAAAATGTTATCCTACATATGACTTATGACCTATGATGACCCAACACCAACTACCATCACATACTTTATGTACACGTGTATAATAAAAATGGTACGCTGCCGTAAGTATTCGAACTACAGATGTCAAAAGTGTCTAGCTGTCGATATGGGTTCAACTTCCACTTGTCTTTAAAAAAGAGAAAGTCCGCTGTGATTTAGCTGGATGGCATTTAATTAAAGGAAGCTTTATAGTACTCGGCTGTGAGTTGGATATAATAAACTCCGCATAGGGTTACCAAAGTACTTTTAAGTGTCATTTTACACCTATATGTGATACTTCTAGTTGGTGTTGGATGTGAGATATATAATAATATATACTTAAGTATCAAGGAAAGGGATCACAGGTGTTGCAACTTTGTTATCCACTTATTAAACCATTCTACATCAAGTTGAATGTAAAGTAAAATATGTTCAATTGTAAACCTATATAGTAATATAGACGAGTATAGTTCAAGCAAATGATTAGATCCTTTGGTCTCACAATGGGAATAATTACCCTAGTGAATATGAAATATTTTACAAGCTGGACTGTATTTTTTATCCCATTCTTATCCTAAAATTTAATAGTACCGTAATGTTATAAAAAAAATTAAGACGCCATCAATCACATGCTTAACTTTTAAACGCTATCAGCATATTGTAAATCCGCGCAGCAAGTCGATAAATTCTTGTAATTAATAGTACGGAAATATTTCGGGAATCAACATACAATACTTCAGATCCAAGTTGTTTAAGTATAATTGCTATTTAACAAATTAATCGTGACGTATTCTCCCTAATCACTAATACTACTGTCAACTGTGTAGCATTCATTTAACATGCTGCATCACTAGAGGAAGGTTACGTATAAAACTCTTACGTACAATAAGTTACGACAATCACCGCTTTCATTTAACACAAATACGTACAATTACAAGGATACTAATATTTCGAACGCGTAGAAAACTTACATAATTGCGCGTACTTAACTGTTCCTTAAATATTAAAACCTACAAAACATTAAGTGATATGAAACTAGCGAGTAATATTTACACAACATTACACAGGTGTATATAATACCAGCTTCAACCAAAGGTCTGTGATTGAAAGTCGGATTGTCATTTAATACGAAACAATAATCTCTTCGTTCTAATACGAAACTATGAATATCTCCACACTTTCACCTCCAATTTTTGTGACACCTTTTGAACAAGATGCGCACTCATTTTGTAAGCAGTTGAATGTACCAAGGTTTGTAGTTTGTAGTTGTAAATGGAGGGGAGAAAGGCTATAAATACTTTTCTTTTTACAGGCCAATCAAGAATGAAATTAAAAATGGTGAAAGTAAGAAAGTTTAATGAGGATATGCGATTGGCTTCTTCAGGTATCGATAAACTAATAAATTAAGTGTTCACAGGTAGATATCGTCACGCACAAACGACCCTACACAACTACAACTGTACGTTATCATCGATCATAGCTGCTTGTACATCAAAAGACATGAAGCATCTCTTGAAGTTTGTATACGAAATACAATACGGATGACTCGAATAAACTCGGATACATCAGAATCCTCAAAAAACTTCAGATTCCAATGGTATTCTCATAATTTCACAAATTCTAATTTTAGAATTTCAACTCTGCGAATTTTATACTTACAAGTGGAAATATCTACAAACTTCTCTGACTTAATTCTATAAATACGCACCAATTATCGATTAGACTTGTGACAGTAGATGAATTGGATTCTCACAACCCCGCACAACACTTTTAAATCTCTTGGACATTGTACATTTAAATACAAAAATCATCATTCCTATTCTGAACCATTATACCTCATTTCTGTAGTCTGTAACATTTCTACAATGTTCAGAATCAAATTGGTCCATTCAGTTACACAGTTTAGTTCACTTTACTTCAGTAAGCTTCATAGATTTATAATAATTAAGGTACAAATTATATTGTACCGTTGGTAAAATTTTTGCGTGTTTTAAGATACGCTTATATCTTTAAGTATAATGTACATTTCGAATACTATGCCAGGCGATGACGCAGCTTCGTATCAGCGTAACACAGGAAAATAAAGTTATCCAAGTGTTATTCAGTAAGAATTAAATAGAGAGTGAATCATAAGAAACAACCAGAATTGACTGCCCTGCATGTCAATTAGTCAAAAAAATCTAATGAATATTTAACGTCAATAAGTTACGGTAGTCTGTATAAGAAGTCCTTTTATATAAAGTCGTCAGCAAGGGTGATGAAGTGGATTCCATTTAAAATGAAAATATAAGTCTCAAGTGTCAACGAAGAATCGTTTAATACTTTAAAGTCTCAGAGATGGGAACGAGTTTATATATTTAACTATTTAATTGTCTATGGACAACCGCAAGATCCACACCCACTAACCTGTGGACTTGGGATGATACCTACTACTATTAAACCTTCGTCTATTCCACGATATGGTTTCATTCTTGATGTGTGGTGTACTAGTATGATCACCACAAAGGAGAGGCATTGCAAAACGATTGCAATGTCCTTTAGAAACTCTCCCCGTATTAGAATGCAGTATTAGTCAGTTTTTCTTTTTCTTTTTGAAGTACGAGTCAGCGTAGTGACCGCTGAGGGGGTCGTTGTTGTGTCCAGAGTTTCCTCCGGAGTGATGAGGATTGGCAGAATTGTTTCCAGGGTGGTGGAGTGACTGATGGTGGCTTCCGTGGCCGTTTCCAGAACCCCCACCCCCTCCGTTGTTGTGTCCACTGCTGAGAGAAGACCCTACGCCACCACCAGTCATTCCAGACGATGCATGATGATGGTTCGGATTACTCTGATTATGACCATGTGGAGCCCCTGGGATGAATCCATCAATTTCGCTTCCAGCACTTTCATGATTCACCTTCCGCTTGATGCCCAGCGGATTCATCAAACTGTTGTTGTTGGAAGATCCTCCGCTACTCAGAGAGGTGGCTCCAGGGCTGACTGAAGGGGCTGCCCAAATGTTCCGACTCTGAGAAGTGAAACTGTTCGTATGAAGCTGCGGATGATGATGAGGTGGTTGATGCTGTTGCTGTTGTGGAGCCCCAAGGTATCCCCCCGAATGTGGGGGACTCCCCAACACCGTGTTGTTGCTCCACGTCGGCGTTGGGGAGGCACTCCCGTTTCCCGACTCCAGTAAACCTTTGCTGGAGTTTCGGGAGAATGGGGAGTACGATGGGGATCGCGGACTGGAGCTGCTCATCTCGCTCGATCCGTTTGACCCGCTCCGCTGGGGTTGGACTCCCATTCCTTGGTGATGGAGACCGTTGTTGAACGGCCGGTTGTTTCCTATGGGAGATGGAGGGTTGCTGCTCATTCCTCCTGAACTCCAACCTCCTCCACTTTGTCCTTTCAGTCCTCCATACCCATCGTTATGGGGAGAGTCTCCTTTCATCGACTGCATCAGCAAGTCAAGCAGAGCATTAGGGACACCTGAGTTCTGATCAAGACCTGACGAAAACGAGTTCTGTCTGTGCAGCTGATGATGTTGCTGCTGCATGTGGTGCTGCTGTTGAAGCAACCCGTGTCCGTTGTGATGATGTTGCTGCTGCTGAAGATGATTTCCAAACGGAGGAGGAGGTGACATGGCATCATTTCCCATGCACTGGAGATTATTGTTTCCAAAGATGTGACTCAAACTCTGAGGATTACTCAGAAGGGAGTTCAAGGCTTCTTGCAGATCTCCATTCATTCCACCTGGATTCCCCCCTCGGTGTGAGAGAGGGCCTCCAACACCACCCATGCCATTAGGAGTACAAAACCCTGGTGGGGATGACTTGTTATTCATGTGCTGATGATGTTGTTGCTGCTG
>JAQGAB010001289.1:0-17484 GCA_034696565.1 Isotomurus graminis
GAATAATCAATTAATTGTTCTACAGAACGGATGGACTTGTACAGCAGACGATCAGGAAGAACTTCTCAGACTGTACAATTCTCACTATTGCACACAGACTGGATACCATCATTGACTCTGATCGGATTCTCGTCCTGGACGCTGGAAGGGTCGTTGTAAGTCTCTACCTGCCTCCAATATACTAAAATATTACCCCTGAGGACATTTAATAATTAATTAATCCCCAACTCTCCAGGAATTCGATACCCCTTTCAACCTACTCTCAGACAAGGGCGGACATTTCTACAAAATGGTCGAGCAACTGGGACCCTCTGCCGTTGACTCATTCTTCCTCATCGCTCGCAAAGGAAAGCGGATTAGACATAACTAGTTTTTTAATTCTCTTACTATATTATTATTATAGTTTACACAGAACTCTATGCGTTCGTATCAGTACAATCCTTTCTAACGTTTGACAAGTGTGCATACAAAATAAAATATATGCCAGAAAACATTTGCGTTTGAGTGCAGTGAGATGGTTTCACATGGAATGCTTGGAAATATGGGCAACATATTAATTTACACTGTACAGGGAACATAATACATTCCAAAGAAGGTGTGACGGTGTGAGTGTGTGACACCAAATGCTCCATCACCCCAATATGTCACTGTATAATAGTGACCTTGTACATAATTTTTTATGTACAACTGTGGATATTTTTGTTGGGATGTCAACGTGAAATTCATTGACAAGAATTTTCAGGTCCAGCGTTGTCGAATGATGGAAATCTTTGGCAAGAAAGGCAAGGGAAGTCAGCAATGCCGTCATACTTCGTGAACGATGTTGTCTGCCGCGTACGGACAGGAGCTCGAGGGGGGACAGAAATCGACATAGGGACTGTCGACTACCCGTCGAACATCTGCTGCGACCCTTCAGGAGCCAAGGAGAGTCTAGAAGACCTTGTGACTAACGGGTACGGAGAAGGATGGGAGTTTTGGGTCACTTGGGGTCACCACAACTCTACTGATTCCCCAACTGCAAGGGTAAAGAGGGAGAAAGTCAACGCCAGTGATGATACGGTAGGTTGACAATCCAAACATTCATTATAGGAATGCAAGAGGTAATCCCGATTCGGGCTGAATTCTGTTCCAGCTTTTTCTGCTGAACAGACCCTTCAGTAGGGGAATGTATGTGAGACGCATCAACGACCCAACCTCCATTGGGATTGTGAAGGATCTGGAAACAACGGTTCATGTTCAGAACACAGTTGGCAGCGTTATCTCGTACATCGATCTGCATGATTTAGAGTTTAACTGGGTGGGTTTTCCTATGGCTTGAGCACGCGGACCTAAAGTTAGGATTAAAGCAGTTTTGCTTCTTTAGATAAGCGAAAACATGCTTGGGAAATTCGTCACTCTAGAAGGATGGATAGGCCAGATTGTGGAGGTGGACAAGGAAGCTACTGTCCAAATGGAAAGGGACTCTAGGTTCCAACTTCTTTGGACAGAGAGACTCAATGAGTTTGAGTTTCTGAAGGAGAAACACATGTTCCCGGAGGAATGGGAAAGTGTCGAGCCTCACCTTCGTTTTCGTGCGGTTGGGGACATAGTGATGTTCACTGCGAAAGAGTTGTCGCAGGTGAAGTGGTCTTCATCCCCTTCCAACAAAAGCTGGGTTTGGCATGTCTACCGACCATACCAGTATGCTGGAAAGCCTGGAGAAGTCAACATGATCGGAGTAAGGGGTCATATGAAATGATATTTCAAGGGAAGGGAGTGGACAAGCTTTAACCTATTCCAGGTTAATGAAGTTGTTTTCAATTGGATGAAACGCCTGCCAGTTGTACCCCCAGAAAGGGAGAAGATGGGCCAGAAACCTGCAGATCGCTGGAGGTTTGACACTGTAAGTGGTTTGGTGAAGCGGAATGGACTACGGATAGTCTCATGCGTGAATCCTGAAGACAAGGGAGTTGGGTCACCAGTCTATGTGGTCAATTCGGTGGTCTCTACATTATCCACTGCAACGTATGACAAATGGGCAAGAGTCTACTTGCAAGACCTTCATGACCGAAATCTACAGACGAGGGATGAACCAGGACGAGCGAAGAAGATGAGACCTGGCATCAACATAGACCAGCGATTTGTTGTCACTGGGGTTGGAAAGCTGGAAGGTTCTGTGGGAAGAGGGGCGAATGTGGTCCTGAGGGAAGGAGAAGGAAGCGAAGTGACTTCCAACGGTTCCGCCCAATCGATTCCGGGACACATCATCGCTCAATCCAGCACAGTTGCCGTGAAATTCTCAGCATTTGCTGAAATTGAATGTGTGAATTCCACAGAGTTGGTTCCAGTGTACCTGAATGAAACCCTCAAGTATCCTTTGGGATCATTGGTGCACATTGGCATGGCTGAGTTGGGAGTTGAGTTGAGGCCAGGCTGCATCTACTACGGTATCGTTCTACGATACCTCTTGTCATCAGGTTGGGTCACAAGGCTAACTGTTCTTGCTGTGACAACTTAATGAATGTCACGCTTTCCAGGAGAAGAGGATGGAAACTTTGTGGCAGTGAAGATATTCTCCATGTCGCATGAGACTGTGATGCCTGTTCTGGAGCGTGAGGCTTTGCTGACCCTGGCCCAATTACGTCCTCACCTGACGCTCAACATGCGTCCTGGAGATCTAGTCATTAGGGGCTGTGTTTATGATGATTTTGTAGCCGGTACTTTCCTCCAAGGTCTGGACACTGGATACCTCCTTGTGGCTACTGGGGATGGCTTGTCAGTACCAATCTCTCCGTGTCGAGCAGTCACCTTCAAATTCAGGTCTGTTCGCGTGTCTATCCTTGATACGTGGAAAGTCGATGGCTTATGCTGTGCTTTTGAGAAACCTCCAACCGCGGACATGGCCGTAAGCAGTGAGTTGTGGGTTGGTGACTACGATATGGGCGAATCCTTAAATGGATTAAAGAAGCTAGTGTCCCTGCGGAATCCGAATCCATCCCCAGCCGTTTTGGCATTCTGGGATCAAAATAAATTTGTTCCTTATGATGGAAAACATCTGCAAGTATGCCCTTCACTCAAAACCTTCTTGATCTCACGTTGAATTGAGTGATATTTTTGATTGCAGTTAATCAAAATACAAAGGAGCCACCATTACGAAGGGGAAGAGTATAATCCAGACAAGAAAGACATGTATATGCAGATCATGGACGACAACTTGAAGCTGCTAGATCCTAACTCATTCTGGATGAAAGTTGACTTCGATAGATATGCAAGTTTGGAAATAAAAAAATACTTTAAGTGAAGAGAATCCTTAATTTCCATTTGTCTGCAGGACTTAATATTTGGTGCAATGGTTGGCCCTGTGGGATCGCTTTACGAAGACATCTTGTTCCTATTCGATATCCGGATCCCTCCAGTCCTCCACGGGGGAGCAGACATTTATTTTAACTCGTTTTTTGAGTACGAC
Source organism: Isotomurus graminis (assembly GCA_034696565.1). Classification (NCBI taxonomy): domain Eukaryota; kingdom Metazoa; phylum Arthropoda; class Collembola; order Entomobryomorpha; family Isotomidae; genus Isotomurus; species Isotomurus graminis. Next base: position 3,446 of record JAQGAB010001289.1, read on the forward strand.
GTTATCCCTGACACCGGAGAGGAAGATGTGTGTCATCTCATTCCTTTTTCATGGCGTACAGGAACCCAACCAACTCAGAACTGTTTGGAAAATTGTCAGAATGTGAACTATCCCTACTTGGCAGCATTTTTCAAGCAAATCCAAGGTAAGAGTGGAGAATAATAGTCTCCTAATCGTGTATGCCACAAATATTATTATTATTTGCTAATCACAGGCAGAAACATGCAGGCTGAGCCTGTTAACATCAGCAGCTATTTTGGAGACACCATGTTGGGGTCACTCTTCACATGTGAAGCTAAAATTAAGCTCATTAACCAGATCTATGTGAGGACTGAATTAATCAGATACATAGCACGACAGATTCTGAATCCACCTCTGGAATGGTACGAAGAGATTCTGTCATTCTACAAAACCCACCTCCCAAAGTAAGCCAATATACATCCAGCATAAAATGTGAGACGTCGGTCACATAATTAATTACTGCCGGTAGGTTTTTCTTCCGTCAACTAGCTTGGGTGACGGGACACACGTCAAATTCGTCAGGGGCTGTCATCGCTAAACGCACTGATCTCTTGGAGAACTTGCATGAACTGATGTTCATCTACAACAAACTATTGTGAAATAAAGAAACACAATCTTTAATAGCGACTTTATAACGAGTATAAAAATAAAAATGTAAATGACGCAACATAAAATGTCGAGTTGAGCTCGTACTATTTATCACAGAAAATAACGGTTTTTAGCTAATGTTGCTTGGGTTGAAGAAGAAGGGAGGTTGGTTTGGCGTACGTCATTCCTTTAAAGGTGGAAGGGGTTCCTTATTCCACTTGAGGAATCGTTCTAAGGCACGTTCCCATTCGGCAAACCGGAATTGGATTCTATCATCAAAGTCTGGCTTTGGGTGGAATACTTTGTCTATCTTGTAGTACTTTTCCAGAAGATCTTTGGATTTCCAAAAGTCTGGAAGTAAAATGGATTAGTAGATTGTCAACTAGTGATACACAAGTTGCTTTGGAGGGTAATTATTATTTACCACAATTGACTCCAGCCATGAATGCGCAACCCAAAGCGGTCATTTCCCTGCATATTGGACGAATTACAGGCTTTCCACTTAAATTGGCGATAGTTTGAAGCACAAAATCGTTATTGGCCACCCCTCCGTCAACTTTAATGTGGTCAATTTCAAAATCCGACTCAGATTCGAGTACATTGAGCAATTGTTGAACACGAAATGCAAGACTTTCTAGAAGCGCTCTGGTCATGTGTGCTTTTGTGGTTGTGGGTCTCAGTCCTATGAAACCTGAAGATGCTCCAGAGTCGTTGTATGGGGCCTGAAGAATGCAAATAAGCTTCGATAAGTCACACAATATAATAGTCACATTCATTATAAAAGTGGAATGTGTTTAGGTACCTGAAGTCCATGAAACGCAGGAACGAAATAAGTCCCATGGGAATCTAAAACTGACTCAGCTATGTCACTCGACTCCTGTACAGTTCGGTACAGACCTGTGTGCAACATCATAAGTTGCAAAGATGCTTCTGTCTCTGATCAATTGAATTCTAGATTTAAACGTACCAATATTCTTCCCCCACTCCACCAAGTTTCCGTTGTCCTGAGATAATCCTTCAGCGATGTAAGCAACTTCTGAGCCATGTTTCCACCCGACAATTGGATAGATTCCCCCCACGGACGCATGAGGTTTGTCTCCAGTGTTCACATCCAAGAACGCTCCGGTTCCTAAAGTAATCTTCACACTTCCACGGTAGAAGGAAGCCGAACCAAACATTGAAGCAGATTGGTCCGCAATGACACACAGAATAGGAATGTCGACTCCAGGGAAGATTTTGCACGACCCAAAGTGTCGTCCACAGGTTGGCACTAGCTTAGGAAGTATCGATGATGGAATGGAATACATTTTAAGAGCCCAATCCGCATACCCCAGAACAAAAGGATCGAAGAAACCAGTGACACAAGCGTTGCTGAAATCTGTCACGTGCTTTTCTCCATCTGTAGAGAATTGAAACTTGGTAGTGTCAATCATACTGACACAGTTATTCCAAAAAAAACTTACGAGTTAATTTGTGCACTAAGAAAGTGTCAAGAGTTCCGAAGCGGACTTGGTTTTTGGCAATTTTCTCCCGAATTTTGGGAACATTCTCCAGGACCCACAGCAGTCTCATTACAACCTTTAAACACGGCCAACAGTTAATCTTGTGTAGTGACTTGTATATCACATTAATAGAAAGTGCTGAACAGGATTCTTACAAGTTCATTCATAAGTCGGAGTACGCTTCCTGACAAATAGCGTTTGTTCTTTGTAACGCTGTAAAGAAACTTGCAGACAAGTCTGAATCCCTTGATGTAAATGGAATCATTCCATTGTCTAACTAATCTAGAGGCTCGAGTATCCTTCCACGTAATTATGTTTGTAATTGGCTCATTGGTTATGGCGTCCCAACACAGGAAGCTGGAGCGTTGTGTAGCGATGCTCATGCATTTCAAATCGGACGGAGATATTCCAGCATCTGCAAATTCAAGAGTGAGTTCACTTCCCAAGATTCCCAAGTCGAATGTGGACCTTTCCCTTCACAAGACTCACCTTGGACGGCTCCCTTGATTACATAGACTACATGTTCCCACAAAGACTCTGGGTGGATTTCCACCCTCCCTGGCTTAGGATATTCCAAAGTTATCTGGAAATCAACCAAACGACCACGTAATTATTTATGGTGTTTAGTAAAACAAATTAACTCCCTCCTAATTACACTCTATCAAATAATTAAATCAGGTAATTCAAAAGTGGTTCATCAAGACCATAAATAACTTGTGCAACTGCTTCCACTGCACACAGTATCATACGACCTTTGTACGTACGATCAACGTTGTACGATTGGCAATGCATGAAACGAGATAATCTGATTGTTCCCTATTTCATCTGTGTAATCCGTTTCTAATCAGATTTCACGCGTATTTAACCATTAATGACATGTCAGACACCCTTGCAAGGCCATTAGTTAGCATCGGACAGAGTGATTGATGGTTAATGTTCTATGCAACGTGTGTTAACTAATGTAATTCTTTGGGGGCAAAGCGATGCACCACAGGATCCTTGTACAGCATTTACTACATTGTTTCCACTGTATTATTACCAGAGAAGCACGAGCTACAAAGCAAATAAAATACCTCGTTAAGTCGTTAACAAGTGGTTCTCTGGGTATCATTAAAACAGGGTCTAAAAGTAGCACGGATGAAGGAATAATAATGCGTACATCATGACATTTCTGTTGTTATCAGTGAGGATATCACTTGTAAAGTTGTAAACCAACACTTTCCATTAGAGGAAAACGCGTACGTGTAGTGCACGAGTGTTTCAATAAACAAAGTGTGAAACGATGGATTCACTCACAACTTACAACTACGCAGGCAATAAAGTTAAATACATGTGCGTTAAGTGTAGCATGTTAGGGAGATCACCGCACTCTGCTTAACATCATTTTTTACTGACAGTAACTAACTTTTAGATCTACAGTTGTTTGTTTCAGGAATACGAGGAAATAAATTATTAGGCACAGTCATCTCTAGAGGAGCCTGAATGAATGTGAAATGAACAGACTGGAGATGAAGATGACATACAAGTGTGCCTGATAATTCATCAGTCGGAGGAATACCTCTCAGTGATCTTAACTTCTCTTCAGTTTAGTAAACAAAGTTGCATGACATAGTGTTGTGAAAGGTCAAAGGCTAAAGGTAAAACTACTTACGGAGGCAGAGTCTTGTCCACGGATGTTGGTGTTCTTGTCGAAGATGTAGCACCTGAGCGTGGTCGTCCCCACGTCCAACGCTGCAATGAATTGTTCACCACTGTCACCTCCACTCATTTTCACTTTAGTTCATTTCCAACTAATGGTAACTTTACTAAGGAAATCAAAGTCCTTGTTGTATAATGAGCTGTAATAATAAGCCGGGTTGGGTTTCACAGAGAAGACTTGTGTGTGTATTGAGTTTTGATTAGAATATTAGATACACAGGAATGGAAAAAGTTGAAGTTTATCAAAATGATGATGATTTGTTGGCAGTTCCTTAAGAAACTATAATGTTGGATTGGCCATGTGGAAAAGACTAATGTATAGGAATAGGATTAAAGTTTATTTTAACTCGGGATTCGGAGGAATGAGCCCAGGGAGCAGTGGAAGTGAAGCTGGAAGTCTTCTGTGTTGTGTGGGACTCTGTGTGACTAGGCAAAAGGAGCAAGTGGTATCGATTTATTTGCAGAAGGGAATTGTGTGAATGAATTCGGGGATATAAGAGAACACCTTATATTTTATTTATTTAGGGCAGACTTTATAGGAGAAAGTGAAGAGTTTTGAAATGAGTTTAAGTCGAGGTATAAATGTAATGGAGATTATAAGTTAGGCAGGTTGGAGAGGAATGTGCGGACTGTGGTGAATGTGAATAGACAGAGGAGCGTCGCTCGTATAACATGAGACTGTGAATAAGTTCTCTCTACTACTGAAATATAAAAGGCAAAGTTCCTGAGAACCTTCTCATCTGTTTCAGTCATCAAATGGCATTTTGAATAAGTGCGAGAGAGTCGATGATATTGGCTTTTGTTTTGGTGTACACACACTGACATTTAACTATTAACTATACATGATGTTGAGGGAAGGAAGAACCAGAGGGGAAATGAAGCTCGTACTTGTATTTCGTGTGTATGTGTGTATGATTAGCAATGTGTGGATTGTGGATATGGACTGACTGTGAAAAGTGTATAACAGTGTATATACTACATGCATTATTAATGAGAGGAGAATAGTTCATAGATAGCATCAATAATTGTTGTTGTAATTTATATGGAATGAATTATACATGAGCAATAAGCAATAGTGTATGGGGATTGTATGCTAAAGGATTTCCACGTGAAGAGATTATAGAGATATTTGTGTATTTTTATAAACGAGGATTGACTTGGGGAGATTAGATTGAAGAGTTTGTAGTTCGTGGTGCATGAATTCTCTAATTGCTTTGTTAAAGAATGAAGTAGTTAAAGTAGTGAAGGGTTTGTACTTTGTAGTGTCCTTTAATCTTATTATTTTCCCACGTTAAATTAAGGCTAGTAGAACACCGAGGTTCCTCAGGTTGGTCCAATGAGGTAAAGTGTGTAGTTTTAGAGTTTAGATTAATTCACCTTTGGGCAGTAGTGTAGGGAGTTGACCTGTATTTTTCCAATGCGTAATAAGTGATCGAGTGGTACATTTTTTGTAGTTGTCCATTGTCCATGCAGGGTTTGCGAATTGATGGTTTCATGCATTCCAAATTAGGGGAGTATTTGGTTTATGACTTTTACGAGAGATAATGTAGACGTATGAAAGGGTGAAGGGTTTTTGTGAGTTTGGAAAACTTGTGTGTGAGAAGGGAAAGTATGGATTTAAGGTTTGTAGTGCTATATAGAGTCTCGGTTAGCACTTAATTTATTTAAAGTAGTAGCGATGAGGAATTTCACAAGCTACGGTTGAGTTTGAGACTTGTTGGATCATTAACAACAGGTCAGGTAGGCAGCCTTTTTGTTTATGGAGGAGGAAGCCACAGGCAGTCTTGCTTTTGCAAATCGTGCGTTTATTGTTTCGTACTTTTGCCGAGTCATTCATCACTATTAATCGATTTGAAGTGTGTGTCTGTTTTGCATGAGATTTTTTAACCGCAAGTTGCTTAAAGGATGCATCAAAATCATTTGATTGGTGTGCCTAAAACCGGCTTGTAAGAAACTTTAAAAGATGATTCTAATTCCTGTGCGAAATCTGACTAGTCATTCGGTTGTGGGCATGACTTGTACGTGTAATGTGTGAACTGTTAGATCGTTGACAAAGAGTGGAATAAAACATGCGAGAATAGAAACTGCAGAATACTTGTTGCAAAGTAAAAACTTTTATTTCCTTAATTCCTAAGAAATCTTGACACATTTCTCCTTGATGAGTTGACAATAAAAGTCGTTGTAGGTGTAGCTACTAATTGCACATCATTAAATGAACTTGTGTAAATGACGAGCCTTAATAATCATGCAATTATATACGGATGTCGTAAACTATCGTTGGGGGAGGTGTGATGAAGGTACGAATTTACTTTAATTCACACCTCTGATTTATTGGCAAGTACAGCCAGCTATTACTGTGTACGGTTAAAAGAAAGGACAAAGACAAAATTATCTGTGTCCCACGATTAAAATCTATTATCTCATCAAAAATGTCCACAACTTTCTTCTCATTGTATTACAAGAGGCACCAATAATCGTGTTATTTTCAATGATACTTTAAATAATGGTACACCTTATTTGCATACACATGCTCATTATTACAATCTCGGGTAAAGACAATCAAGTTCCGGACTAGATTTCAGATTTCTAAAGTAAACGCTTAATACACTCGATTTAAAAATTAGTGCGATGTTATTAATAACGACTAGATTTAGCTTTGTCAACTACGTACTCGTCTAGGCAGTAGAAGGATGCATTAAAGTAATAAATTAATAATTGCATTGTCATATTTCTATCAAAACAGGTATCTATCACAGATTAAAATATTCTACTGCGAAACTAGAAATACACATGAATCAACATGTTGTGCTTCTTACTGAAAGCTGTAACATAAATGCGAAACGAATTTTTGAATACGTGATTCGATAGGTACAAATATGTAGTCAGAAATACTCTGCGTTGAAAGAAGTTAAACTAACCGTCGGTTTAAGTCAATTATGGAACCACCAGTCACTTATCTTTTTCGAAAAACCTTTCTCTCGTGTTAAATTCTTACAAGCGAAGTTAACTTTTTCTACGTTTCTTTCTAAATACGCCCTTGTCTCAGACTGAACACGTTCTAGTTTTTCGGGACTTGCTTCATCCAACCTTACGACATCAGTGAGGTACGGATTGAACCGAAAGTAAATGTCATGTGGAAGGAGTTCATTAAGAGTGTTGTGCACTGACTCAGTGTCTGTTGCAGAATCCAAAACTTTCAGGAACTTTCCTTTCCATGATAAATAGCTTAGCCCTTCCTTTCCATGTTCGATGAGGTCATTCAGGTTCTTATCTGTGTTACTTGATAATGTTAGACCAGTTCCAAGACTAACGACGCACTGAATTGGCACATGATTCCAAATCATCTTGGCTTCACTTATAGCTACCGAGGTTGGGTTGTTGACAAGAATTCCGCCATCCTACAAAATATGATTTTTATGTTAGCTCACGCCAAATTCTAGAGATTTTAACTGTTGTATTGTGTACGATTTATTGCGACTTACTTGGTGAAGGTAATTTCCTAGTTTAAATTCTTCAAAGTACGTCGGAGCAGCTGCAGACGCACGTACAGCTTCCCACATATGGTACCGACATCCACCACTGTACTTAGCGCGAGTTGTAGGAGGTAAAGTGTAAGTACGGAACACGTAGGGAGAAACTCGTTCTTGATTGACAACAGTCGATATTGCTGAAACCTGAGAAAAATTCGAAACATGATGTGTTCATTATTTACAATACGCAGTATTTTCCGCAACAGAAGTGAAATGTACACTTACCCGAGGAAGTAGAGGATCACTTGCCAAAGCAATCAATGGAACTTCCCCACAATGTTTTTTGAGAATTCGTTCAAAAGTTGGAGTGTGATAGTACGAATGACTCCAAAGTAGTGCTGCGTTTCCAAAGAATGAATTTTGCGAAAATATTTCCTTGCTAAGGTCCTTGTAAAGTAGCTCAGCCTCATCCAGTGTTTTTCTGTGTGCACCTTTGAGTGTTCAGAAATAGAATTATTAGAATCACAGTCATTTGTTCTAATAACATTTGTATTTATCAAAATGATTGTAACCTACCCAGAAGAAATGCTAAAATTGATCCCGTGCTGACTCCACAAATGTAATCAAACAAATCACAAGTCTTCTTCCCTGTTATCCGTTCAACTACACGAAGGGTCTCTATTGCTACTAATCCCCTGTGTCAATTTAAATAATAATTCATTGCAAGCTTTGTACATACTGAATCAAATGTTAATTACACAAATTATTCCTACCTGACTCCACCTCCGTCAATGCTTAAAATCTTAATTCCTTTTCCTTTAGTTGGAGGATTAATCCCAAGCAGTCCTAAAGTCTCTCTAGCCCTCTTCACAACATAACTGTCTAGAGGATGGGTTTTCGTCAACTTTGTTAGCATCTTGATAGCTCCACTCTTGATAGCCACAACTCGGGTCTCTTGGTGTTGATAGATGTGCGAAAAAAGGTCGTCTAAATGTGAAACCAAGTTGTGGGAACTCATTGAATTGTCGACACACTTTTGCAAAGTAAGGACCAAATACTCCGTCCTAGCTTCCAAATGCTGCCACATCAAGTTCCTCTCTAAGAATCGCGTGTGTTCGTTATCCGTTGTTTCATCTTTAAGCGGAGTCGTAGGCTTTTTGCCTGGAGGCGTTGGAGGAGTCGGAAGGTTATCATCCCCAGTCTTTTTATCTCCTGTTTTCACCTGGGCGTTTGGTTTATCTTCCTTCTGCACAGGAACAGGTGTTGTTCCAGAAGCACTGCTTGCATTCGGTGTCATCCTCATTTTTAGAGTGGCATCAATGATTCTATTATTCTGTGTGCTAATTTCAACAATATTCCTTAAAACGGAGGGACCTATTACTGCAGCTGGGGACGAAGGAGGATGCATAGGAAACTGCTTCACAGGTGTAGGAACGGTTGTAGGAAGCGCAGTAGCTTTCAGCAGTGATTGCTCCTCAATTGACTTATTTTTAGTTCCATCATTAGAATCTTCCGACGACTTGGAATTGTTGGAATTGGAGGACATCTCAGCAATTCCCGTCATTTGGTTGACTTTATTCATAATCCCTGCAGGAAGACAGCGGAGGACGATAAGAAAATCTCTTCCCATAGTAAACGCAAAAGCTCCACGGGCGTTGGGAGAAGCCCTGAGGACTTGTCTTAGTTGCGACATCGCCTTCATCTTCAACGCTACTCCTTGTTGAGACAATCCTTTAGATGTGGAGGATGATGATGATGATGAAGTGGTCGACGAAGAAGAAGATCCACCTGTCGCTGCAGCACTACCCCATCGTGAATGGCTCGACATCTACAAACACAAAAACACCTTCCATTATAATTTATTGTTTATTATTACACTGAGAATTTAGTCCAAATAGGAACTTAGCAAACTATACGATTTTTTTTAAATTCTAGTATTTTTATACAAAAGGATCAATTTCTCCCATCTACTACACCTTTTGATACAAAACATGCTTGAAATGTTTATTTACTGTCTAGGAGATTCCTGTGCTGCTTCTTTAAATAAATCGACATTTTGAACACAAGATAACTCACTTTCATCTCTACTGTTCAACCTAGTTATTCTGAAAGAGTATCTTCACCACTTACCTTATTTAGTCTGAGCTTGTGATGAGCAAAAACACAATAAGATAACAAAGGTCTCTAGATAACCTCTTCCTCTTCTTCTATACGGTGAAAGGTCCCGTGTGTGTAGAGATCTCAACCTTTACAACTTAAACTGTAATCTTCATTATATTATCACTTCCTTATATTCTCACAGAACAAATAAACAAACTTCTTAATCTTTTAGAAGACTTTCCCCACGGAGCAAAAATAATTCTTTAAACTTGTATCTCTCTCTTAATGAATCTCTTTTTAACTAACTGCTGTTAGATAAGTACAGAGGGCCTTTTAATTAAGGCGTTTGAAGGTTGGTGGTTGAATGGAGACTGAAGAGTGTTCGAGAGATGAGGTTGCTTATTTAAGGACACGACAACAACAACAAGTGACTAATGGTGAGTTTTGTATTATTGCATGTGACGGAGGAGAGTGTGAGTCGCGGAGATTTTTGCATGAGAAGTTGCACTAACTGATTTCTGAGAAGATCGGAAGACTTCTCCTTAATGATCTCCGTCTGGATGAATGTTGGGTTGGCAAAGTGCAAATATTGGTTGGGATGTCCTTGGGTGAAAGAGTAGTGATATTAAGTAGTGTTAGTAGGTCAGAAGTGCAGGGGATGTGACATGTGACTAAACAATAACAAAAGTTGATCAGACGATGGTGTGTGACGTAGGGAGACACACCTCCACTCCCATTGGCTCTTTCCAGTCTCACCTCATCGTATTTTTACTACGAGACATGCTTCCTTGTGTGCAAAAGTGCGTTGTAGACTTTTGCAAAATGTGAAGGCGTCAATGAGACTATATGGAGATGCTCGTGTGGTCCAGACAGTAGACATGGTCATTAAGCTTGTATATCATTCATGATAGGGGTTGGATCAGGATTGCATAGGTCGGAGGAAAGCGACCTTGGTTGCGAAGTTGTAAAATGGATGGATGTGCAAATATCTGTGTGAAATGTTTGAGTTTGCAGATAAGGAATTAAGGATTGGGGTATCATTGGTATGGAGTGTAAGGAAGGTTAAGTCTGGCATTTGCACATGGATTTGGCAATCGATTGTGTGTTGTTTGGTGTGATTTTGTTTCTTGTGTTCTAATGTGGAGCTTTAGGAAACACTTTTGTGTGGATTGCTAGCTGTTTCGTATAACTGTGGTGTGTCGAAACAGTGGAGAAAGGAATTGAGATAAGCAATAACATGAAACGAAGCCAGTATTATGCAATCCACAATTTGATCAAAGGGAGTAAGTAGTGAGGGGATTGCAGAAGATCTTTTAATATTGCATATGAACTGCTGGGATTTTTCCAATAGATCTCTGTGATGCCATAAGATGAAAAAGTAGATGTAAAACTTGGTTTTATTGCACTAAAATATCAACAAGAGTATGAAATATGATATGTGTCAAACGTATAAGATAAATATAAGGTGGTCAAGTGGCAAGTTTCTGGAGTTTCCACACCCAAATCCGTCCGTCAAGACCTTCTCGCTTGATTGTTACGGCCCATGGTTTTCTACTACCGACGGATTCAACCTGGTCCGACGTGCATGAGTTTGTTTCTTCGGTCACTTTAGTGGTGTCAGGGATGGTAGGTTCTTCCAGCGATGATGTCTCTTTCCCTTTCTTGCGGGGATGACTGGTGTCGTCGTCTTCAATAGAGTTGTCCTCAGAATCATCGGCTTCTTCCTCATCACTGGTGATGTCGATAACTTCTTCAACCCTCTTTTTCTTTGCACGAGGCTGTGAAGATTCTCCTATGATCGAAATGTCGCTACGTCGATTTCGAATGATCACTACAGGTTGTTTCATGCCATTTATTAAATTGGCTTGCGTTTTCTGTACCGGGGGTTCGGAACTGCTGGATGATGAATCTGTTGATTTTTTCTTTGAGTTGCTAGACTTGTGGGGTATCCTTGCGGCGATTTTCGATGGAGTCTTGTCTGTTTTAGCTTTGATGGTGTCTTTTGACTTGGAGGATTTTATATGGGATAAGTGAAAGCTAATGACGTGACAGGAAACTGAGCGGAACTGAACTGACTGGAAATAACCAAACAAACGAGCTTTACTGACAACGAAACGGCACTTCTAGAGTCGATTAAGATTAGCTGCTAATTACCTGTTCGCAATAAGGGCACAGTAAGCAGTTTTCTCGTCCTGCAGGCTTATGCCGTTTCTTGAAATGCTCGAAAAGCTTCTCCGTGTCTTCACAGGCTTGGAAACAGAAGTAGCATCTAAGCCAACCGTGACCAGTGACGCAACTCGAAGCTACAAATACACGAGACATTGTCAATTATTGTAGTTCACATACTTAACAGTTCTATATGGATGAATAAGTACTCAACCAACCTAACGATGGATTTTCGTACTCTTTATTACAGAACTGACACTCCCGAGCTTCCCTGTCGAACCACTTTTTGTCAGAGTAATTGGGTTCCTTCCACTCGTCATCGCTGTCGTCTGTAGGGAAAGGACTGTCGCTGTCAGATATTTTTCTTCTTTTATTCGACGACTTTTTGCGCGACCTCCGAGTTTCAGTAGAATTGTATGCAGAGTCTCCATCGGAAAGAACTGTGTCCGAGTCACAAGAGTCTTTACGTTCCACTGCTGAACCTTTCTTGTTCTTTGGCTTCTTGGAATCTTCTGTTTTTATTGGGTTCTCTTCGACTTGTGCCTTAGCTTTGGATCGAATGGCTCGAATATGTTCGGTACTTCTTTCCCTAGTTCTTACTGATGTAACACTCTCACTGTCTATCTTAATGTGTAGTGTTTGAATAAGCTCCAAAGCAGACTTGGTTTCAGCCTCCGAGTTGAAAAACGCACGTCCGGTGTAAATCAGTTGAATAACGTACTTCATGATTTTGTAAGGCACACCTGGGAAGATTATGTCTCTCATGTGCAGATAATGGTCACCCTATTACGGTAAATAATAGTTTCATATATTCCGAACATTTTTAGCTTTTTTTATTCTCACCTGAGACTCTATAGCATCGCGAAGGAATGGAGAAATAGCTTGGAGCAGCGCTGCGTGGGCCGGAATCTTTCCTCCGTCGCATATCAAGTTCACATCTGTGAGTTGCAGGTCCCGATTGCTCTGGTTCGTGTAGAGGACTTCATGCAAAAACTCATCTTGGGATGTTTCCTCACGAATGCATTTTTTTGTCCCCAAGAATCCTTTAATTTCAAAAGGGATTAATGGTTGAACAACCCGTCATTTGTGTTTAGGTTACGCAACAATGTGAATAATCAAATTATAGTGAAGCTTGTAATATTTATAAGATTACTTACTTGAGGTGGCTCTGGATTTTGAAGGAGCTGGAGGCATAATTCTAATAAGTTATTTCCAATATTCCAGTCTACTGTGGTCTGGCAGTGTGGCAGTTAATAATATTATTATTGTTGGTTGATTTAAGTGAGGGATGAATACCGGGATCTCGTGTGAGATTTGGAGGGATTTTGTATATTGCTGTGATTGTATAGGTGGTGGTGGTTTTAAGTGGTCTGGTAATGTGGTAAAGGCTACTAACAATGTTACAAAAAAGCCCATGTGGGCCAAGCGTGAAGTTACAAAAAAATCTAAACTGATTCTTATATGATGAAAGGGAAGCTTTACTAGGAATAAGAAACGAATCGTCGGATCGGAATGTAATGGGATGGGACTATGGGACTCAAATGATGGGTTGAAGTTGAGATTTGGGTTCATACTTTCACACTCAAACCCGACTCATGTAGGCAGGAGTCGACCCTCGTATCTTTCTCACTTGAATCCTTCAACAAACAAGTGACCTGTTTACTCAGATAAATACTCCAATGCACCAATGAAAAGAAGACCTGTGAATCTGTAACAGAACACAAAAGAAACATACCCACAAAAGCAGACCATAAAATACACAAGAAAACAATATGACCGACCGACCACTACGTATAAAATAACTTTTATTTAGTCTGTTCAACCAACTAAAGTTCATAAATTCTCGGGAGCTCAAAGATAAATGCGCTAACTGTAGAATTGAACTGGAAGTGGTTTCATAATTTAAGATTTGAGCATCTTGTCAAACGCATTAAAACTTTAAAGGTGGATTTTCAGTGTAAGACATGCTATTTTTGATTGCATTTGCTTTGTCCATATCGTTTAGTCGTCGTCGTCGTCTTCTTCCTCCTCTTCCGAATCAGAATTGTTTTTTTGTTTATTTTGTTTTTGTCGTTTTCGAGTTAGCTTTCCTTTCTTCTTTCCGCCGTCTGAATCTTCTTCTTCTTCGTCCTCCTCGTCCTCATCTGAGTCTGATGTTGGCTTGGACCTTTTCGCTGGTTTTCCTGTCTCTTTTGTCCCATTTTTGGAGCTATCTCCATTCTTCCCCTTCTTAACTTCATCCCTCTTGGCTTCCCTTGTAGCAATGTGAGAAGTGATTATGTGACACGAAACTGATTTGAACGGCAGCGATTGACCACAAAACGGACAAAGGAGAGTTTCCTTCTTCGCTGTTGGAATTTTGTGTTCCTTGTCATAGTGGCTGAACAGTTTTTCAGTATTCCTCCAGAAAGTAAAACAGACGTAGCAGCGAATGCGCCTGTGGGTTCCAGTTATGCAGTTTGAGGCTGAAAAATAAGAAAACTTTTAGTCTCTT
>JAQGAB010001290.1:0-17479 GCA_034696565.1 Isotomurus graminis
TGCTGGGTATTCATCTTGTGGAATTGTTAAGTTCTCGGAATAACTTGCACTCTGACCCCGTTCTTTGGCTTCAGAATAGCTTCACACTGAATGACAACATCTTCTCTGGGCTCCACAGACTTGACACTGAAATTGCGGAATATGCTGCTCAGCGCTGTTTTGACTTCCATCATTGCGAATCTCTGGCCTAAGATTGAATAAGCAGATATAAGAAGAGTTTAGGACAATGATGAAATACTCATGGACAGTACCAATGCAGTTTCGTGGGCCGGCTGAGAAAGGCACAAAGTCATAAGGGTCTCTTGAGACGCAAACATCAGGGGCGAATCTTTCAGGATTGAATTCCAAAGGGTCTGGATACACTGAAGGGTCTTTGTGGATAAAGTAAAGGTGAATCCACACTGTAGTATTCGGAGGAAGAAGTGTCTCGGAATCTGTAAGATTAGTAGACACGATAGATTAGACCAGAATGGTTTAGATTGTTAGGCTACTCGTTGTGAAATTGTGATTTACCTAATCGACACTCGTGAGTCAACTGTCTCCCCACGAATGGAACGGTAGAATAAATTCGAAGAGATTCTTTAATTGTCATTTCGAGATATTTCATTTGGTTCAAGTCTTCTAGTGTGACAGGTCGGGTTCTGTCTTCGCCAAAGATTTCGTCTAATTCCTCTCGGACTTTGTCCTGAATCATTGGGTAAACACCCAAGAGGTAGACAGTCCAACTTATGCAAGAGGAAGTTGTGTCATGACCCTATAATAAATGCAAGTAAAGATAGTACGGTCGTGAGCTTATCATAAATGCGTTTAGGTTGACTCACTTCAAACATGAAAGTGTCTACTTCCTCACGTACGTCTTCGTCGGACAGGAGATCAGGATTTTCGTGTTGAGTTTCAAGAAGGAGATCCAGGAATGCTCGCCGTTTGTGAACTAATTAAATAGAAGTACTTGTTATGTTAAAGTTGAGACGAGTGTACAGGGAAGAAGAAAGATACCTTTTCCAATTTTAAGAATGTCTTCTTGACTTGGAATATCAGGAGAGAGAGTGGTCTGACTTGGACCACTTGTTTGCAACGTAGCCTTTCTATTCTTAATCACCTGTGTATTTACAAATATCTTTTAGAATTCACATGTCAGATAGATCATCTCATAAATGAATGGTTAACGTGCATTCATAGTAAACCCGTGTAATTTTTTTAGCATAGCTTTAGCACTTCTTCCAGTGGGGGAAATACTCCAGAGAAGTTCGGGGTGAAGCCAAGGAGAGAAAATCCTATGAAGCATGTACTGGTTCATTCTGAAACAAATAATACGGAAAGGATTAGGATTAATTCGTGAGATGTGACCTTAGTTTGCGACATACTGCTTAACGTTGTCACAGTAGTTAGTGTCACATTCCTTTGTTGAGTCGAGTCTGATGCCCATGGCAGTCTCTGTGAAAAATATATATACTCTTTAATGGACTCGATTGAGGGTTAGTTTAAAACGCTGGTGTACCACAGATCATGTCAAGGGACGCTTGGGCAACGATAGGGTAGATGTCAAAGGTCGTGGAAGGTGTGTGAGATGATTGAATACGTTGGACAAGGGTTTGTGAGTGATGGTTAATGAGTGGAAGGAAGTCTTCGAGAATCTTGAAGTGGAAGGCTGGCGTGAGGAGTTTTCGACGGCTGTGCCATTTGGATCCACTGGAAGTGAGTAACCCACCTCCCAGCCACATGCTGTAGAATCTGTAGTCTTGGGACTTCCCGATGTGAACTGACGATGACATGATTTTCTGCGTGATTCATAATTAAACATTTAATAAGCTCATATAAGTGAATGTGGTATTCCAAGTTACCTCAGCATCTTTAGCATTGGAAATCACAAGAACTGTTACCGGCCCCAGGTTGAATTTGTACCTTCGTCCATACTCACTGATGTACTTTGTGAAGACATCCAGTATTTCTGTGTGTCAGTAATCGTGTAACAATTTGTTACATTTAAGGTAAGGCTAAATTATGAGAGTCTTACGTTCATTGGACTTTAATCCCAGCTCGATATTTCCCAAAATTGGAATTCCCTTGGGACCAGGAACATGAGACAACCTGTCATTCTTTGATATGGGTGATTTAAAGAGAATCTTAATTGCTACAAAAAGTAGTACAGCTATTGCTAAAATTTCCAGGAACATTTTGAAGGATAAAAAATCTTGAGATGAATTCAGGTGCGTCGTGGCTGGAATATTTATAGTCGTTTCTTCTTATTTACTTGTGTTGTTGTGAAGTTGTGATCCCAGTTCCCAACTTATCCCAAGATGTGCTCAGTGGAGTATAATGTTAATGTAGGTAGGAGTACACAAGCTGTTGTCCAATTGCATATGAATGTAAATATTTTTGTTGCATACTTGGTTTCTTTTTAATAGCCCATTATTTTAAGTGAGGCAAACCGCAATATACACACGAGGAGACTGTAATGTGTCATGCAAAATATCTCTCGTTTAGTCATCTCACCCACATGGCAAATAAAACTGGTTGGTTAGGATTCTAGTATTCCAGATTTCCAGTGCGTGAGGATACCACATAATCTGCATAAACGATTTGGACTTTATCTCTGCAAAAAATTCGTATTACACACAGCACACAAAAACCTCAGATTGTTTAATGGTCCACCATGAATTCCTCAAGGACTTTATGAAGCTGCTGCATGAGCAGTGCACCACAGGATGATTTGAATAAATGGAAACTGCATTTGAATTGTGTTGAAATAACGCAACTTTATTCTAAATGCTGCATATACATCATCCATAGATTTGGTAACCCACAAAAGATATTTGAATCTGCATAAAGTGAATCTGCACGCTAATAGTTAAAGTCCTCTGTGTGTGTCACCTCCTCCAACTCCACCAGCGATAAAATAAACTGTGTGTGTTGAATGAACAAAGCTATCTCTCCTCTAATACTAAATTGTACGTTATACTTTAATTTCCTTAAGTAACAACCTCCTTCAGCTCACTTTATGTCATTTCAAGAGTTTGAGTAAACGAGTTTCATTAACATTAATCACCTCTGCCTTTTATGAAGTGCCTAGAGAAACAATATTCCCATTCCAATGGCCATCACACCACGTCGATTCATTTAATTTTTAGAGAAGAGAGGTTCATGCAAAATTGATAATGTTTTATTGGCCTCTCTTTTACTGAGGAGGCTTTGTGGATAATATGGGAACTTTAGCTGCAAATAATTAACCACCACTGAACTACTTCTGAGAGAAACTCGGATGGGGATGTGAGGAGATTAGAGAAAGGATAGAAGTTAGAAGAAGGTACCCGAAACAAATACACATTGACCAGAGTGGTTCTTCAATTAATTACACTGCGTGTTGTATATATTTTTAGTCGGACAAAAAGTCAGAGGTCAGATTTGAGGTTTGAGAGACGCATGCAATTGGGAAACCCACAATTAATCAGATGAGATAGAGAGCTGTAGGAATAAAGATTGTTGTGTGTTCCATTTTTTGGCTTGAGTAGTTTGTAGGTTCACCCGAATAACTATAATAGAATAATAGCTGATGGGTATTTATAGAATCCTTTGGGAATCTAACATTCTAGAGTTATTAGAGAAGCGAATATATCTATAGCTTTTAACATTTCTGTGTTCAGCAGAGGTTTTGAATTGAGAAACATCTTGACAATTAATGATATCAGTCTTGAGCATGCCTGTCATGAAAAAATACGATGGTTGTTAGTCGTAAAGAAATCACAAGAAATTCGTTCAGAAGAAAAGGTTCTCAAAAATAATTGTAATTGATCTATACGCTCTCCTTCCTCCTTAATGTGTGCATGCATGGAGAGATCTATTTGCTTTCTCCGCATTTAATGCTAAGTTCCCTAATCTATTGTGCCTGTCTGCCTGCCTCTCTTCAAGCAATTTATTACACTTGAGAGCAATTACGAAGCTTCTTTTAATGAGTGTTTCACTTTGTGCCATCTTTGTGACTTTCTCTCTCTCTCATGGATCTGCAGCCAATTCATTTCGTGGTATTCAATGAAGTTCGGGTGACCAGAATGTCAGGAAAACAGTTCATTGTGGATTTGGGTATCATTTAGGCTGCTCTTGTTGGTTGTGCTTGAGTTTTTGCTTTGTTTTCTAGACGCTATGCTAAGTATGAATGTGTAGAGAGCTTTAAATTTCAGTTTCTGTGCTGGTAGTGGAACTGGACCTGGTCCAAAAAGTTCTCTTTTGTGCTCGGTAGTATTGGGCAGAGGTTTGTTGGGACAGATTCTGTAGTGGAGCGTTGTTGTTGACA
This sequence comes from Isotomurus graminis, assembly GCA_034696565.1. NCBI lineage: Eukaryota > Metazoa > Arthropoda > Collembola > Entomobryomorpha > Isotomidae > Isotomurus > Isotomurus graminis. The sequence continues at coordinate 4,289 of JAQGAB010001290.1, forward strand.
GGATTATTAGAGATATTGGCATAGCTGTTAACGTTGGAGTGGATCAATAAAGGCTGTTCATCTGCGGGGATCTCCGTGAGGTGTTGTTCATCGTCACTGCCTGTGACACCGAAAGTGGTTGTTGTTTGCTGTCCACCTTCTCCTCCAACTGTAGAGGTTGTGGTGGTAGTAGAGGTGTGCATTAAGGAGAGAGGTTCGTACGAGTGACTCTTGGGGGGATGATGGACCAACACTGTATTTCTCCAGTGGGAGACAAGTCCATTGCGGAAAGACTCAGTGGGGGATGACAACTTTTCCCAAGTTCTGTCTCTTTCTTTGCCAAAGTTCATGCTTACAGGGCGACCAGGGACTACTCCTTGCTTTGTTCTTCCATTTGATAGACTTGTGGATGAAGTAGTGGAGCTGCTGGAGCTTCTAAGAGTATCTCCTGATGAAAGAACGAGGCCCCCATCACTGCTGAGGCTGCTGAAGTGGGTGTTGGCTCCATCGACGCTGCAGCAAATACTCGAGTGAGGAATGTCTGCAGAGGATACGGGAGACGCTGAGGAAACGGAGCTTCTTGGAGATGGAAATGAGTGTTGATGGGGATTGACGTGAGGATGATACGGTTGGTGATGAAGGAGTGGACTCTCGAGAGGTTGTTGAGGCTCTTCCGGTGATTTATGGGAATGAAGATGAGACCCTTTGATGATTTCCTTACGACGGAACAATGGGGTAGGTAGCAACTCCTCCTCTTTCTGATCTGGCTTCATTATGTCATCCACAGATGTGTAGGATGAGAGATTGGCTCCATATGTCATGGGAGACTCGTGACTCACAAGGGGAGACAGGTCTCTAGGATTATTATACTTGCTGCTGCTACAACTGGGGCCACTAATTGCAGTGATTTTGGGGGCGTAAGAAGTAGTCGATGTGGATGGGAGGCTACTACAATTACTCGTTGTCTTTTGTCTTGAGATAAGATGATCGTCGTGGTTCTCAGGTTGCCCCCCCTCGTCCTCATCTTTGTCGTCGTCGTTGTCCTCAAAGTCAGAGAAGTTGAAGTTAGAATACGAGATTGTACATACGGGAAGGGTTTGGGAGTCTCTGTCGACTGTTGGAAGCACAAAGTGGGATGCGCATTTGCATCGATTCTTTCGATTCTCCTTTCTTTCGTTTTCCCTTTCTTGGAGAATTTTCGCCATTATTGCTGCAGATACGATGTCCCTCTCTCCATTCTTCTTGCCTGGAGTATTAAGAGAAATTAGTTAAAAATAGGTGAAGGTTGGGTAGGTTGGGATTCTTTCTACCTTTTCCTTTATCAACGGCATACATGATATCTGTGGGCGGAAAGGTTGGCACTTGAACTTTGATGATCTTTTTCTCTTTCTTGCAATTAGATCCATTCCGGATACCTAAAACTTTGCGCTGCAAATCGTCTGGAAGCTGTAGAGAGAAATGTGGAACATTTATTGATACTCTGGAATATTTTATGCTTATTGAGAGAGAGTTTTGGAGAGATACCGTTTCTAGTTTTGGAGAGACGAAATTGGAAGGCTTGCAATGAAGTAATTGCACGACTACGTTGATATCACTTCGGTATCTATCCTGTATGAGTTAAAGGGAGTTGATTAGGATTATGTGAGTCGTAAAAGAAGGTGCAGAGGTGGTTTTAGTATTAAGATAGGCTCACGTTTTCATCTTCTAATTGATGAATGTATATTCTGGCTTCTACCAACCGTTGAGTCAACTCTTGAGCTTGGTGCGATAATCTCGTTGTCTCTGCGTGGTAGTCTTCTGCCAACTTTAGTAACTTTTCTTCCAAACTCTGGTTGAGCTTTTGAAGCTTCTCGTGAGCTTCCAACATTCTGGAAAGTAAGGATGTTATTATGTGACTGCGGCAGAGTAATGAATGGCACTGCGTGACTTACCTGTCATACTTATCACGCCAAGGGTCTACAAGGACAACCAATTGATCCTCCATGGATCATTAACTTTCACTTCCTTCCGGGTGCTCCTGCTGCTAATGAGAGAGAAGGCAAAGTAGGAATGGGGAACTCAGAGTGGACGACTCGAACATTTTTTTAAGAAGCGTTCGTGGGTCTTGAAATTCAGGTTGTGTAGTCCCCCGTCAGTCATGGTGGTGTCACACACTCGTCTATACTTTGAGAAGGAAGAAAGTTAAAAGTGCCCTACGGAGGGCTCGTTATTTGGTGGAACTGTTAGAGAAAAGGGGAAGGGAGGGTACGGGAAAAAAGTAAGGCTGAATGCATTTAAGGTTTGAGATCAAAAGGGGAAAGTAATAAGGCTGGAACTGTTGTAGGTACTCTGGCTTTCTTTTACAGTCTGAGGTTCTAGTAAAAATGTCTTTTCACAACCTTTTTACTATTTTGTCTACACAAAAATTGGTGACAGGGAAAGTAGGAATGACTGAGGGGAAAGTTGTCGTCCGTGTGTGTGTCTCTGTTCGTTGGTGGTACTCTTGTGATGAATATTAATACGAGGAGACAAGAATACCAGAGAGGACTTGTACAAAAAACCCGAGCTATGGTTCGTATAGTTCGTATTGACTCTCTGCATTGTGTGGTTTAAGTCTGAACGAAGTAAGTAAGAACTATTGATCTGAAACCCAAAACCAAAACCCCCTTGCGAACCTTCCACACTGACTTTCTCTTCCCTAGTAGACGTGTGTAAGAAACACTTGAGAGTGAAATCCATTTATTTACTCTTTATGAGACTGTAGTAGGAGCCGAAGGGTCGGTGGGGCTGTAGTATTAATAATTCGGAACAACCCGAATGGACAGAACTCTCATGCGCTATAAGTTGGTGAAAGTAGGAACAAAGCCCACTTGCTTCTTCCGTCTTATGTAACTTTCTTTTGTACTGCAGCAGGCACACTACATTCTGTTATTATGGCTCCCTTGTCCTGCATTTCTTTCAAAGACTCCCTATTTCCCGATAAATTGACTATTGTGTTTAAAAATAACGATTCCATGTCCTTCCTTTGATCGTTTCTCTGCGTGTCCGGTTCTGCTGCTGGCTAAGTAGAACTTTCTAATCTTGCTTTATCGAATTATTAGATAGGTTTGGTCATGATAGGAATTTCTAAGGAAAGGAAAGTCCTCAGCAATTCTATTAGGAAAGTTGAGCAAACGGAGGAATGAAGATATAATTCAGGATGTCGTTATGCAAGATGAGGTCTTGCATTACAAGTGTTTATGGTAAAGGAAGTATGGTACATTCACGGTGTTCAATTTTATAAATCAGATATTATTTAGTAATTAATCATTCAAACTTCAACTGCAGATGAATACATCAGATAACACTATTAATCAAACTTTCCCCAGAGATACACAAATTCGAGAGAAACTCTTGTGGATGTGTTTACAACAACGCGCGATGCTTTACTAAATTTCAGTTCTGGCACACTAATTCCGAGATCCCTAACTAGTCACACCATTCCCATTTGCATCCACAATCGTATGAAATAATAAAGCACTATGGCAGATTGTAAATGAAACACATGGATTGCTTGAAAAAGAGAAGTGTCTTGGGTTAGGACGAGCTGTTATACGAATGTGTACAAAAATCATTTTACACAGCAGATTACCTATTTATATACTCTTTACATCTACCGGATTAGAATTCAAACAAATTGAAGATGAGAGTAACTTAGTTCATTACTTTTGTTCTTTAGAAATTCACGGTTACACATTCACACAGCTTTACAACATCATTATTCTGCTTTTATGTGATATAAGGTAATACTTAAGTCTAAACAGTAGTTGGTATTTAATTTGTATGTTCTGAGGATGTTATTTAGACTGATTACTTTTTAAAAGATCTATTGGATACGTGTACGATTACTTCAGTAGGTCTTGTGTTACGCCACGGCAGATGACTTAGGCACCCAACGCTGCATTAGAATTAAAATGAGTTAGTAGTTGAAGAATGCTTTGGAATAGTTTTAAGTTGAGAGCTTACCCGCCGCTGCTTCATTTGCAAAATATTTTACATCAATATCCTGGTCTTCCCTCAGTTTATCTAGAACTGGCTTGATGTTTGATGTTACAGTTCTGGAGAATTCCCCAAGGATTAATTTGATTAGATTTAATACTGAAATTACTACAAATGATGAGCAACTTACCCTTTGTCGAAAATAGGACCGATTTTCTGCAGAGTTTTTGCAACATTGAACCTCACATTTGCTACGCTATCACTCCCCATTTGAATGACAGTGGGCAACATTTGTTTCGAACTGATATCTGCTCCACAAACTTCAGCAAGGACCTGAGATTGTATACATTATCTATAAGTACCAGAGCAAGCCAAAAAACAATTCTCTTTGTAAATTACGTTTATGCAGAATAAGCATGTCATCCTGTGGAGGTAGTTAGGGTCGCGGGCCATCGCTAGAACTTTCGGGATTACTGTGTTTTCCGCCCAGTCAGGACCAAACTTCTGAACCAACTTTTTTAGGTTGACTGTGGCAGCTTCTCGAATGGCAAACACGTGATCCACAAGCCAGGTCATGCACAATGTGTTTAATTTTTCATCGAAGAATTCCACTCCCAGTTGGCCTGCCAGAAGGGGCATGTACTCAATAATTGCTAAACGAACTCGCCATTTCGTGTCCTCTGCTAGTTCAACAATCGCTGGGAGAAGGGACTGAGACAGCTGAAATTAGGCCATAAAAATTAAGAATGCATGTTTAAGGTACTCAATATTCTTCCAGCCTGCGACAACTTACTTGTTGGATCCCAATTACTTCGTTCACACAGTCCAAGTTAGATATAATGTTAAGACGTACTTCTGGACACTCGTCCTTTAATTGCGACAAAAACAAAGGGAGGAGGTGTTCGACAGTACTGCGAAAAAATTAAAAATGCATTTTACAATTGAAAATTCCTTCTGGAACTGTAACAACGAGTTTTGCTTAGGAGCCTACTTGTTCTTTCCTAGAATGGGGCTCAATCCCATGATAACCGAAGCCAGGGCCGATTTGACATGCTGATTTGGGTCATTTACAAGTTCTTTGACGCAAGGAAGAATGGAGTTCATAATGACTGTTTCTTGGACACTTGGGTCCAATAACTGGCAGAACTCCTTGACCTTATTAGATGCTGCGGCTCTAACTTCAGCTTCGCAGTCTTTCAGTAGAGACTGAAATGCGGGGACCAAATCTGTCTTTGTGATTTCAGGACCGACAGCCTACATTACAACAAATCAACCAATAAAGAACTGTACTTAATGAATGTCCTACATAAACAAATCTTAATTTGCTTGCATACCTTCTGCAGGTCGACGAATTTGTCCGCAACCATGTACCGCACTCTCCAACTTTTATCCTCCGCCGACTGCCTCAAAGTGGGCATCAGAAGTTGTTCGGTGTCCTCTTGTTGCAGCAAAGATGCTATGCTCACACACGCTTCGACAGCCAACAGTCTCACGGAATCCTATTGATCCAGACACAAGGTTATTCCATGTTAAATAGTTAAATTGTTCTAGAAAACAAAACAGAAACTTGTCCGAACATTGGTTGTCACCTGTTCATCCTGGGCCAGGTTGATGAACATTGGAATTATGTCCGACTTCAAATATTCGGCCTCAACAACTTTCGCCAACTCTCCTAATTTGCTCGCAGCCGCTCTGCGAACCATTGGGGTGTCATCTTGACACAAACTTCTAAAGTGGCTTCTCAAATCACCTAATAAACCATAAACACATTAATTAGTAAACCTACTTGATAAATCAAACACTACAACCAATTGTTTTCTGTGCTTATTAACAACGCACTTCGAATAGTCGGCGAAACTCTTGAATAACACACTGAAAACAGTCCGCAAGCAGAGGTTCGTGATGTGAACCAGTCACCAGACGCAAGCCGTTTGACCAAAGGAACAAAGTGGGTTTCAAGGTCCGCGACAGAATGCTGTGCAGAGATGGTCCTCAAGGACTCTACAGCCTTGTCCCTCACCACCGTTTCTTCTACTGTGGCCAGGGACTCCAGAGGGGCCTAGGAATTCCAAAACCTTATTAATCTTTGTTTATCCCTTAAATGCCTTCAAGTCACAAGATCACTCACCAGCAAACAGTGGACATGATCGGGTCCACCCACCAACGGGGTGAAATTGCCAAGCTGTTCAGCAAGGGCCAACAGAACTTCATCCTCGTCATAAATGGTATCAGCTAAAAATGGAATCAACTCGGACCTCGTCCTCTCCACTCCCAGGGCAAGTGCGATTGTTGACAACTTCTTTATGGAATTAAGTCTCAGCTGAAATTAAAAAAACACACGCCCAATAATTAAAAAATTGGTTCACTCGCCCACTCCCTCCTCTGTATCCACCACCAGGACCACGCCGCGGACCTTAAGAAGGCCTTCTTAGCGCGCGTAACCTTTTGTTTACCTGAACATCCTCATTGCGAAGTTCGTCAATGAGGACAGCGATGGGGTAGAGGGACTCATCCCCACAAGTGTCACTAGCGGCCATTATTTCACGCCAATTTTGCCGATCCGTTCAGCTATTGTCACCTAAAGGAACTCGCCACTGCTGTTGCTTCCAAAAGTACTTTCAATTTAGTATTTTTATTGGTTGCACACGATTTTTATTGAAGGGTGAGTTGTGTTGAATTAATTGAACTGACGAAACGATGATGATGCTGGTGGTGGTGGTGGTGAATTCCGTTTATTGTGTGGAGAGACGGCTGATGTGTTTGTGTGGGAAGGATGAGTGAGGAAACGGGAGAAAATCAATGACCTCGCCTCTCCCTTCCCGCCAAAAGCCGCCAGAGGTCGCGTACTCCTCCGTTTTTCTGGGGGTGCCGTCTCAACCTGCCCCGTAATACAGAGTTTCACTCGCATTCATTCCTTCATGTCATCTTTAAATCCTTAATTAAACTGTAATTAGCTAATGGTAGGTGTGTAAGGGTTTTTAAAAAGGAGAGGAAATGCTTGTGCTTGGTTTCTGAAGGGTACGGAAGGGGAAATGCTATAAGGAATGGTGTGCATGGAGCTTGGAAGTCGAGCCGGTCGACCATGACCAAGATTGGAAGGGGAGGGGTGCGTGGTGGTGTTTGGATGGCGGGAAACGAACGGACGAATGGGGTTGGGACGACTGGGCCTAGTAACAGAACTGTACAGCTGAGCTGGGTGAGCCTTCGGACTTCGGACGAGCTAACTACGCACTCTGCGAGTCCCATGTTTTTATTTACCTGCAACAACGAGTGGTGGTGGTGGATGGGTTGGTTGGTGTGAGAATCCCATGAAATCCTCAAGCACAATTGATGCATTGCTCCATAATAATTCGTCCCTGGCACACGTACAGACAGATTCTTCGAGAACACTCAATCTTCCGGTTTACCGGCCAGTTAAAAGGTGAGTGGGGGTTGAAATTTGGGTGGGTGGGGTGGGATGGGTTGTAGGAAGGTCATAGGGTCATAAGGACATAAGATGGAAATGCATGGAAACTATGCGGTGGGGGTTAAGCAAAGGACAAGGCGTGCCGGATGGGATTCTCCATACGAGTTGTATAGAATCATAGGCTTCCGGGGGAGATTGATAGTTCATAGTTCATTGATAACTTTTGAATGAGATTTATGAATGAATTGGAGGAAAGATGAATGGAAGGAGTTACTACGTTTAGCGTAGTTGTTTTCTGTTTCGGTTATTCATAGCCGTTTGATTTCCCTGGAGAAAAGGTCTCCTGGAATTGTTCGGAAGTATTTCCTGTTTTAGAATTTTTCAAAGAGCTCCAAGTCTTGATTTTTCAGTTTGCAAAGAGTTTGAGAGAATCTGAAAAACTGACTTTGCTTGAAATAACTTGTGATTGCTGTGTTTGCAGAGATTTCTTCCACAAACTATGAGCGATAGTCAAGAAACGCAATCCACCTCCGAACAGTTGCCGACTTTTTATCCTCCAAACAATGAGAAAGAAGATTTTGAAATAACTCAGACGGAATTTGAACAATTGAAGACAGCGATTAAGGACGCGAAATTTAGGAAATTACTAGCAGAGTACGTGGATGAAATTCAGGTGAGGTTTGAACAGTTGAACGTTTAATTCGTACTTCAGTTTCTGATTTTGAGTGTTGAGAATACTTTAATGTGTCCTTAGGATCCGGAGAACCAAAAGACTTATCAAAGTGAGGTTCGCCAGTTAGAAAAGGAAAACGGAAATGTAGTTCATTTTCTTAACCCCGTTCCTGGATATGTTTTGAAAACAAGTGTTGATGGTGTGAAGAAGTGTTTCATCAATGTGTGCGCTAATCCCCTTATCAAGCCGGCCTCTGCTGCAAAAGCTACACAGCAGAACCAGTAAGAACATTCATGAACATTGGCCCACAGTCCAGAGTTATAAGGATAATTAAATGTAATTATGTAACATTGGATTCTTAATAGAAATGGATCGATTTGGACAATTCCATACGCACAAAGTCCATTACGAGAGGACGTGGACAAAGCTGGATCAAACTGCCAAGTGTATGACGTTATTTTCCACCCCGATGTGCTCGCGATGGCTTCTGGAAACACGGAAATGCGAAACAAAATCGATGAAACGGCTCTTGAGGCAGTTGAAAGTAGTTTCAAGGTCAAATTGGATCGCAACAATGTCAAAAAGCCTAAACTGCAGTAAGTTGTTGAGTAACTTTTTAATCAGGGGGATCTTGAGTTTATTCGGAATCTAATAATTTAATTATTGTATGTAGGTACAAGGGATTTCCTCGTCCAACCGTCATTAAGTACAAAACCGGTCAAGAACCTCCAGCTATCGTCAATCGCAGCGCAATTAAGAATGAGTTACCACCACAAGCATTCAAAAAGGAAAAACAGACACAATCGAAATCAGGAAGTAATGAAAACCTAAGCAAGGAACCTTCGGTTGGTTCAACACAAAAGCCTATGAGCAAGCTTGAGGTATTATAGCTTTTGTTTATTGTTTATTGTTTATATATCAATGTTTGGATTTACGTTTAATACTACGTGTCATTAGTTTCGCTTACAATCTGTTACTACTTACTATCCAGTTGTTTCTTCAGTTTCTTGTAAAATTTTAAGAATCATGAGGCCTGTTAGCTGTTTGCTGATGGCTATTTTTCGATTTCAGAAAAAGCTGTCCGAGTCTGATCCGCCCACTAACAAAAATTCTGAAGAAAAACAACGGACCACTCCCAAGTATGCTTTGAAATACCGGTCTCATGTCGACATGCAGGACTATTGCATTGACAGTCGAAAGTTTGGAACTCCCAACAGACCAGTCCCTGATGAAATTATTCTCACAATTGATCTCCCCCTGTTAAGTGACTCGTCAACCCTGGAAGCTGATGTTTTGGAAGATGGATGGACATTTGAGCTGCAATCCAGATCTAAAGCTCTTTATGAATTGAAACTGAAGCTGCCATTCAAAGTTCATCCTGAGTCGTCTAAAGCCAAGTTTGAAAAGGACAAGAGGAAACTTCATGTGACAATGAAGACAGTTTACACTCAGCAAGAATTTGCTTTCTGTAGAAGCTCATCGGATGAATCGGATGTTTTTGAAGAAAATAAAGAAATAAGCTGTGAGCCTTCTGCTGAAACCTCTGAGCCTGCTGGTACAGAGAAACTGGAAGAGACGAAAAAAGTTGTCGAGAAAGAAACTGATGTTGGCTATGAAAGCAACGATAGCACTGAGGTAGTGTGAAGAATAACTTGTGCATCTGTTGTTTCGACCTGTAATAATCATTCCTTGAATCTCACTATATAAATAAATACATTATTTGTAGAATGTCCCACCAACCGTCATCAACGGAAACATAGTTGTGAACAGCATATTGAAGGGTTCAAAGAATCGGTTCCGTAGCATGTCTGAAAGTTGGGTGGAACATCTTGACCATCTAAATCTTAAGGTAACTTTATCGATCAAACTTTCTTTCTAAGCTATCGATTTAGGATGTCAGTATTTTGAGCATTTGCGTTACTTTGTAGGAGGATTTCATTTCACTCGACAGCTTGAGTGAAAGCAACGAGCAACTTACTACGAGCGAATCCTCCGGAACCGAGAAAAGTGTTCGATTTAGCGATCAAGTGCAACGTCAATTATTTCGTAGTAACTCATCGATTCTGGGTCAGAAGAAGAAAAATCAGAGGAAGAATAAGAATAAGCGTAAGAATCGTGAGCGTCACAGTAGTGAAGGATCTGTGTCTTCATTTGACGGCGGAGATGGAGATTCCGAAGATGCTCAAAATAATGGTGAATCGTATAACGATAATGATGAACCCGAATGCGCTGCGTCGATGCACGCCAACGCAAACAAGCACAAGAAGAAGGCTTGTGTCAATGCTAACTGATGAACGTATACCTGTGATTGTCAAACCTAGATGACTGCGTACTCGTTTATCCTCTACAAGTAGAAGATATGCGGTGATAGAAAGTAGGGTGCATGATAATGCCTGAACAAAGAAATGGATTCCCTGGTATTCTACGAATGTCTGATTCACCTTTTCAAAAGTAACTTTTATCATGAAGACAATTTTACATATAAGCGTAGGTAGATTTCAGAGTTAATTCTCCTAAGAAGTGTAGCATTACACAACTTTATAATTAAGTAAAGTATATTCAGGCGTACAAAGTTTAAAACGAATCCCAGATGCAATCCTTTATGCATAATGATTGATGAATGATTCGAGTCAATCTCTAAACCCTCTCCTGGTTGGTCATCTGACCCTAAAGTGTAATAATTCAGTCAGTCCTATACACAAACTCTTGAATTCCTAAAAGTAACAATCAGGAGTTATTAATGACATTCAGTATTGTGTAAATGTTTAAAACAAATTAGACTTTATTATTATTTAGTCGGTTTTGCTCAGTTATAATGAACTATTAGCGTGTAAGTATTTATAATGAATAATTCAGGGAATAATGTCATTCCTCGTGTCCCCAAAGATAATACTTTGTGTAAAAATTATGCAACTTTAAAACAGCACCCATCCCCGTTGGTAGATCAATCTACAACATCTCCCGTGTATTTACTCTTACTAGTACACATAGTAAAACTGTTTTACTAATGACATTTATTATGCAGTCAAGGGTAATTTAAGTATAAATACGTTCCCTGTGAAAATAACACATGAATTAAACTGCACAAATCTAGCCAAAGTTAATTTTAATTGTAAAACGGGGAAAAACGCAGTAATAAATCTCTGTACAAACTGGACCGTGGCCGTATTTTCTACTTATATGCATACTTTTACAACTAATATGAAACTTAATCATAAACCTGAACAGTTGTGGCTGAGTGACTAGAGACGTAGGGAGTTATTAAGGGAGGTTGAGGGAAAGATGAATGGGAGTCGGGCAACGGAGAGACATGAATGAAGTTTTTGTAGTAAAAGAAGCAGCTGGAGTAGTAGAGAACCTGCGAGTCCGTCACACTTAATCTTCTCGACGTCAACACCTCTCACCGTCTCACCTTAATTATCAATTGCATATTTGCACACAAAATTGTCCACTCCTTCGCATATCTTTTTTGCCACTTGTGTATTGTGTGCAAAATCATAAGAAATTTCCAGCAGAGCTACGCACGCACGTCGAGCGACAAACTGTCAGTGCGTATTATTTGTCTCATTAATCCTTCCGTTGTAAACAACCAATTTTGGAGCTTATTAATATGTTGTTGTTGACTTTAATTTCACGGGAGACTCACTTAGTAGTTATTAAGTGTTTGCACAAGTTTTAGTTGTAGTATCTCGTTGGAATCTTGTGATTAAGTGCAGTGCACACAGAGACAAGTTAAATATTTGCGTAACGGGGTTGACGAAACTCGATTGTTCATTCCATTTGTATGATTGATTCACTTGTTTAGTATTCCTTGGGAAAGGGGTGTGTCGTGAGTCGTGTGTAGGGGGGTTAGAGGCTGAGATTAAGTATTTATATTTGAAGGGAGGGAATTAAGGGAGCTCGATGAATGCAAAAGTTGGGGAGAGAAGTTCATGTAGTCGTCAAGTATGCGAGTATCAAAGATAACGTTAATAGTGTTAGTATGTATTATAGTACTTTCTATATTTGTTGCCAAAATTTCTAATATACTTGCGATTAAGTATGGACACGGGAGAGGGGGTGGGGGGAAGGGGGAGGAGGAGAGGGGCGAACTTCTTAAAGCTTTCGACGACAAGTCGCTCGTCATTGGCGACTCGAGTGACCACCTCATGTGGTTTGTTCAGGTGAAATCATCGCTTAAGTTTTTAAGAATTGAGAGTGGTAGTTAATTATATTTTGTGGTTGCAGATTTCGGACATCCACGTAAGCGTGTTTCATGACCCGAACCGAATTAGCGAGTTCAGAGATTTCTGCAATGTGACAGTTGATGCGATAAAACCGACGGTTGTGATTGCTTCGGGAGACCTTGCCGATGCGAAAGAAGTTGACAACATGGGGTCTCGGCAGTTTAAGCAGGAGTGGGTGTACTACAGTGATATCTTGAGGGAGACGCGTATTACGAATCGCACTATGTGGTTGGACATTAGAGGAAATCATGGTGAGATTCTTTGGAGACGAGACGACTCGTGTTTAGAATGATTAATCTGAATTTTTGTATTTGTAGACAACTTCAACGTTCCTAGTCTTGAGAGGGGAAGTAGTTACTACCACGAGTATTCTATTCAAGGGAAGAAGCACCAGCGATCGTATATGTACACGATTACAAAGGGATACGAAAAGTACTCGTTTATCGCGATTGACGCGTGTCTGGATCCGGGACCCAGACGCCCACTTAATTTCATAGGGAGAATTACTTCGGACGAGTATCAATTGTTGGAGCAGTTTGAAAAGGATAGCCGAGGGAGTAACGCTACCGTTTGGTTTGGACATTACCCTACGTCCTGTACGATAGCACCGGAACCTGGACTCAGGAAATTAATGAAGTCCGGAGTTGCTTATCTCTGTGGACATCTTCATACTTTGGGTGGATCTGTTCCCAACATGTACACTTTGCAGCAGGCTGGATTTCTAGAGTTGGAGTTGGGAGATTGGAAGGAAAATAGACTGTGAGTTGTACAGTTTGTGACTTGTTAGACTATTTAGATAATAATTTATAATTATGGTTTGTAGGTTTCGGGTAGCAGCGTTTGATCATGGACTATTTTCATTCATCGATAAGGCACATGGAGAGTGGCCAATTGTATTAATTACCAATCCGAAACATGCGCTTTACGCGCTACCGCACAAGGAAAATTTA
>JAQGAB010001291.1:0-17472 GCA_034696565.1 Isotomurus graminis
ATATTGCCTAGTAGTTCATATGTGGAGATGAGAGAAAATCCTTGTACAGAGCTTTCATTTCACAAACAACGAGTGAAATTACCCAACCGAGAGTTCTTCTCTGAATGTAACTGTGTAAGCAGTTGTGTAGTCAGTCTATCAGTGTGTGTGTTGGGTGGGTGGTGATGACGATGATGATTCTCACGTTCTGGATTTTTTGGCCCAGCCATCTCACTCAACCTTTCAGCGTATAAACTACCAATCTATTTCTCGTACAGTGATTCCTCCACACACATTGGGAAACTAGACCGTCTGTCAAGGAAAGACTTATTTACTCTTCCTTTCTTCTTTTCCTTCGGCTCTCTTTCTCATCTTAAGATTGGAGATAAGAAAGCTTCCACACAGACTCTTTCCTTTTCACTCCAGTTGAAACTTTGCTTATTTTCTATCTATCTGTGAAATGGATAAGTTATTGGGTGAAGAACTGTGCTAGAGCATGCATTCGGAGAAAGTCGCCCAGCGGAGGATTGGGTCTTTACATAAGATAGGGAGACAGTTGGATCTGGATGTTGTGTGAGTTCGCAAGTTTTTACATTGTATCGTTGGATGAAGGTCTGTAGTTGCGTGATAAGCGAGACAGCAAGATGAGTGTGGGCTCATTCCACATTATTTTATTTTTCTAGGATTTGCAAAGCTTTTTAAAGTCCAATAAATGTTAGTAATGTGATTCTTTTGGTTGGGTTTACGAAAAGACATTTATTTTGTATGGAATCGTTCGGTTATTACTTAACTACTTAGGTAATAAGTAACAAAAAAGTGAATTATTTAACGAAAAATGGGTTCGGAAGAGGGGGAAGAAGGATCGTTAAGTAGCTTTTCCTGTTCCGCTTTTTCTCTCATTTATATTACAACATAGAAAGAGCGAGAGACATACACAACTTGACTTTTCCTTAGGGCGTTTATGTGTGTGTCAGACGGACTCGAATCCTTTCTAGGAGAAAGCTACTAAGATGCTTTTAGTTCTCTTCATTAGACATATGGACGGGTCCATTCAAGGGAAAAGTCAGATGTAGAAAAGACACAGACCTATAGAATATGTCTAGGTTTTTTCCAAAAGAATGAAGACGACAAATAAACGTAGAATAAGGGAGTTCAATTACACTTGCTATGGGTAGTATGGTGCTTAAGTGATTTCCTTCATAGTATATATGTATATATATATTCTGTGCTTCTGGTGTCCGGGTATAGTTGTACAATATCGAACGAAATAAACATACCTCATTAATCATTACGTTATGACGTAATCTCATCGTTAAGACTGGAAATTATGCAATCCTACCTTCTACCATAGAACTTTCTCAACACCCTTTTATACTCTTACAAGGCATAAAGGATTTGGCTAGAGAATTCAGAAATAAAATTGAGAGTGTTTTGGATGGGAGGTAATTAAACACTTCCTGGAAAATTCCAGAGGGAGAGTAGGAGAAATCAAGACCTAAATGTGCAATAAATACAGCAGGAACCTTAAAAAGCTGCATAACACATGATCCTTTTCGAACCAACAAACTATTCACCCAATGGGGTTCCACAAGCCACAAAGTACTTTCCCACTCAGCTTCATGCTTTTGTCGCAGCAAAAAACTATCGATTGATTTTTGTGGTTATCTAAATGAAGTGGAACATCAGAGATTATGTATTATAAAGAATCTCTCCCATCTCATTGGCACATAAAATGTACGAGTAAAAAAGAAGGAGAAAAACCATCGTAAAGTTGATAAAATTTTAGCTCAAAAACGCATTAGTGCCATAAAATAGAAGAGTGTGTCGTAATTCAGTAGGTCTTTGCAGACAGGAAAAAGCCACGGCGTTTCTTTTGGGCATTATCCATCATGAAATGGAGCCATAAGTCATCCCTAGAAATCAGTTCATTCTCAATTCCAGCTCATAAAAGTCGTCGCATTTACCGGGATTTCACTGCATTGAGGCTTTCCTCCTTGAGTATGTGTTGGGTACAAAAAAGTAAAAGTTAGTGTCTCCACCACCTACCAATACCTTCGAGTAAATGAGGTTCATGCGAGCAAGACTGGCAGTTTGTCTTTCTCTTAATATCATCCTACACTGCTTTTCTACTACTTTCTTCTTTCTCAGCAGAACTTAAACTGGTGTAAAAGCATCCTGGCAGTACTATGGGACTGCACTGTAGCTCCTATTCTCTATACCTTCACTCTTCACAATTGTCCTCGTTTTTTTCCTTCTGGTAAATTTACGAGATCGCTCAAAGTAAGGAGTCATCCCATTAGGACTCATCCATCTATACAATAGAGAATTCTTTCTTTCTCTACTCTTCACTCCTCTCCCCGTATGTACGTACACTACGTACGTATATCCTTTTAAATTGTAAAAGTGGCGGTGGTAGTTGTAACCTAAGAACTGGCACGAGAAGCTTTATTGACTGACACCAACTGCAATTGCTATCTCCACCACCACCACCACCATCACCACCGCACAACGTCTCCCAACAATGCCGAGATATTCTCACTCTGAGGGATACCTCTACACGATTGAAGAAAGGCGAAAGCATTTTTCTCTTTCTTCGACGTACCCGTGCTTTGACATGGGAGACTTTTTCTCAATAAATGTACGAGCCATTATATTCCATGAATGTGTGTAATGTGTAATACCCACTGCACAAGGGTGTGTTAAACGCTCGCTTGGTCTTTCTTCACATATGTAAGGGAATTGTGAATTGGGGTGTACTCTTGGAAAAGTAGGATGGAGATGGATCGACTACTTTTTTTATTCTACTACATTCCAAATTGAACCCTATAAACCTTATAAGGCATATATGAACGATGGTGGAGGTATACTATACTTTCATCAAAAGTTTTACTTTTAGTGAATAGTACATGGATGATGATGATTCATTGATATTGGGAACTCCCCCGTCCTCTTCATCATATCCGGTTTTTTTGTTTCTTTCCCTTAAACTTGTTCTCTTGTAAGGAGGGTCGTCTAGAGTTATAAAATAAGATGGTACAAGAAGTTCTCTTTAAGTCAAAACTAAAGAGTTGTTCCTTTGTACAAGTTATGATAAGTGGAGAGTGACGTAGTTAGCTGGTCTCTGGTGTTATTACACTTTTCCACAATGTGTCAGCTTTCATCTACAGCACCAGAAGAAGCGTTTCTTAGTCAGAAGAGGTTTAAGGAAAGTCACGAGGAGGTGTAGAATTGTCAAACAGAGACTGATAAACAACGTACATCTATTCATATTTTGGTCTGTTACGTATGGTATTAGTGGAGAGAAGTATATGTATAACGAAATCGTATACCTACGGCACTTAAGCACCTTTGACAAAAAGTCCTTTCAATTTCATCCTCAATTTTGCTCTACTTTCTTCGCAAGTCTTTTTGTCAAAGTTTCTCTGGGGCCAAAAGCAAGAGACAGAGCTGACTTCAGTTCCAGTTGTGCTCTCATATTACATTTTCCTTACATACTTTCACCATCCACCCTCCGTCTTGTTTTGTGTAGAGAGCGAGGAGTAAGTGAGAGAGGACAAGGAGAGATGTTCTTTTACAAAGACAGGCATATCTCTTTGGATGCAGTTGTGATAGTACAAATGTATACCGATTGTATGTGTGTGTTTCACTATTTCTGTTCGTGATAGAGATAAATCCTTCTTTAGGAGATTGCTTATACTACTATCAGCCATAA
Source organism: Isotomurus graminis (assembly GCA_034696565.1). NCBI lineage: Eukaryota > Metazoa > Arthropoda > Collembola > Entomobryomorpha > Isotomidae > Isotomurus > Isotomurus graminis. The sequence continues at coordinate 3,692 of JAQGAB010001291.1, forward strand.
GGCTTGTGAAATTCTATTCTATACAGAATGTATACGTGCTGTAAAGCCCCGTCCAGCATAACGAGAACTTTCACCCTCTGTATCCTGCAGCCAAAGTGAACAGCATCCAAAATTAGTTCGAGAGGAGTGTACAAGAAATAGGACAATCTTCTCTTGTCAACAAAAGTAGAGTCCAATAGATTTCCATGAATGCCCACGTATTCTCTATTTCAATTTAAGTCTGCAGGAAGGAACTCACGAGGCTGTGGAAGAAGAAGGACAGAGACAATGACAGGAGAGAAAGCTTTGCCCAGATGTGGAATCAAATCTTCTGCTACCCACACAGTGTTACTTTATACCTTCCAACCTTTCCCATTTCAGTTCCAACTTCCTTCCCTATATGTATGTACCAAATGTGAAGATAACCATATATATGGTTGTATATATTGTACAGCAACTTTCGTACTTTGAACTAACTGTATGACAACGATGATTGCCCCTGATGAAGTTGATACGACGGGTGCTTTCTCTGACTTCTTGTATCTCTCCTTCTCTTTCGTCTATACTTCACACTAATGTAATGGTAGAGATGAAACTTGATTGCCACTTCTTATAAAGAGATGTTCGCTCTAAAGAAAATACAAGCCTTTACAATTTTACTTTCATAAACGTGACGATTGTAAATTGACAAAATGATTGGGGAGTGTACGATTTGGAGAGAGGAGTAAGATGTTCCAGAGGGGAAACGAATTGGCCTTGTTTGATGAATGGAAAGGTCTTAAATGCCGTGGAGAATCAGTTTAAACGCATATTACTGTAAGACTATAGGTATGTAGGTCAGGATTTAGTGCGGCCGGATTGAGAAGCCTTATTTCTTCCTTCCATGTGTGGTGGAATATGAGGTAAAGTCTTTTCACTTTATCTCCAAAAGGGATTAGGAGGAAATGATACGACAAAAAGAGCGTATGCTTTATGTATCGTTACTTCCTTCCGTCATCCTGTGCTGGGTCATTGAGGTCATACAGTTTACCCTTCATAAGTACAAATGTTATACGTAATTTGGAAATATATACTTTCTCCCCTTAGTGTTGTGTTTACGTGATCCATCCACAACCTAACCTTACCCAAGAGAAACTAAACGAAGCACATATAACTATGGGATAAATGATATGATTAGATTGGATTGGCTCGCTGCCTCTACGAAAGTCTTGACTGGCTATGGTTGACTCTTCTACTCTTGAAGGAAATAATAGGGACATCTCTCTCTCGGCCACGCAAGACAAAAGGTAAGGAAAAGACGTAAGAAGTGGAGTATCATGTTCTCGTATCACTTTATTTATATGCTATTTCACATCCACTTCACTTTCACTTTCCCCTCTTGTCTCAGTCCATCATTCTAAGAAGACTTCTTGGGTCGGTCTCTCGACTTTGTTCTCTTAAAAGTAAAGTTTCGACTTCTCTCCATTCTATACATTCCTTGAGATGCTCAAGGAGAGATATAAGAGGCTCGCCAGTTTTATTGTACATGGTATATGGGCAGTTGTGCTAGGAGTCACATTGGTGTGTGACGTGTTTTAAGTCTCTCTTCGCCCTTTCTGTACTTAGGGAAATATGCAATGCTCAATGAGGACAAACCACCATGCACGGCATAGGTACACAAGATAGCACTTTAACTTTGTCTCTTCATCAAGGCAAAGAGAAGTGCAATTTCACTTCTTAGGGGTTTAGACCACAGCTCAATCTATTTTATGGCAGGAGTGTGTAATACTGCGTAAATGTAATGCGAGACTTTATGAGGTTGGGACGAACAGAGTGGTGAGTCGGTGAGTTTGTGCATGAGGTGAAAGCAAGAAGGGAGTAAGGAGAAGTCGATGAGGGTGTATGTAGTACTGTCAGATACTGTGAGTCCCGGAAACTCACGGAATACTCAAGTACATGCAAATTATACACTTTGCACTATCCTATTTTGGATCAAAAGATTCACCTCGGAGTCTTCTTGATTTTGGAATGTCGGTGGAACGGTGGAAGCATTGAGTGGAGTGGATATGGTAGAATACACTCTCACTCAGAAGTAGATGAACATGTGTGGCGAGTTTTTATGTTTCTTCCGGGACTTGAAAAATTTGGATGATGATTTATGACTTGTGTGCTTTAATAAACCATTTTTAATCTGCTTGACTTTGCTGTCCTTAAGCTGCATCAAACCATCTTGAATGTTTTGTCTTACCGAGTTTTTTAAGCCACACCCTCCATATACATCGACTAACAATAAGTTAAAGCGTTCTTTTAAACATTTCACGAATGCTTCATGGAATTTGATCATTTTAAGCGTATTAGCCAGATACTATTATTTAAAATGAACACACACAAACACATATAAACCTATTCACTTATTGTTAGTTAGCCATTAGCAGACTGGAAAAAGAATAAAAGTTAAAAAGCCAGTCTGCAGTGTGTTTGCCAAAAATATGTTTAACCGTTGAGTAAACAGAAACTTTCTACAGAAACATTTATTTATGGAGGCGTCGAAGGAAATACTTTATCCTTTCAATTTCTTTGTACAGGTGAAAGTTTCATGAAGTTTGTGGCCAAAACCCAAGTTGCAAAAAAAACTCCACCACAAGTCACAAGTAGGCTGTGTGTAGGTGTAAAGAATTGATTCCACATATAATTGTATAAGTCTACGAAAGATTTAAAGAATTAACTCTATACCCTTTAACCTTCTGCCCCTGGGCCCCTCCTCCAATGTGAAAGGGAGTTTTTCTAATAGAGAAATATAACTGGGGAAACTTTATATTTTTACAATCATTTATCACCCTGTAGGACTAATTTGGACGGATGCCTGAGAGCCTGGAGTGATAAGTGGGAGAATGAGTCTAATAAATCTGGATTGAAGTTCCCCTTTCCCTTCGACTATGTGTGAGAATGTGAGCATTTCTGTGGATGGTAGGAGGATAGCAATGTGTGTCTGGTGTTGGGTGGAATGCTAGAGAACTTTCTCCCGAGTCATCCTTCAGTGAAACTTGTCACCCAATTCCTTCCCAGGGTTGGAATTTGGAAACTATGATAATCACCTTTCTCACTGAAACTGCGTGGAGTATTTCTAAACGCATTAACTTTGGCCATTCGACCGTAGTTTGTTTCATTAATTAATCTTTACATACACACTGTGTGAGGGAATGAAGGCATCCTGGGCCTTTTTTGTGGCTGGTGATTAAGCTTAATCCCTACGATGTTCTTGTAATCGATAAAAGCCACGTTGCATTAAATATGTTGTTCATTATCCACCGGGTACGGGGCTTGTTTTATTAAAAGAATGAATAAAGTAAGGAATAGACAGGTGAAACAAATGTTAAATTAAATCCCACCCAGAGAAACCACACAAGTCTTTGGAGGCGAACCGCATGAAAAAGTTGCTGAATTGCACAGTCAACAGTATGATGTGTGTTTATGTGTACTTTCCTAGGGTATCTTGTAGTTGTTTATTCAGAAAGCTCATTTATGATTCAAAAGCTTGAAGGAAGACTCTGCCTATTGAAATACTGAATGAGTGAGCAGTGGGCAGGAATAAAGAGAAGACTTTGAGTTGTTCCTCCGGTAGGCTTTGAATTCAACATTCAACCAACTCTGCATTTTGCTGTTTGAGTACACACGCATCTATTTGATTGAACGGATGAAGAGTATGCTAATATTGTGGGAGAATGGTTTCTCTTTTAATGCAAAATAAGTAGAGGAGTAGAATGGAAAGTAAGATGGACAAGATATATTCAGTTGTGCTTTATTTTGCATTCTATTTCTATTCTGAAGGAATAAGAAATAGCTAAGGAGTTTTATGGGGTGAAAGTAGGGAAAATCCTACCTCTTCTAGCCTCTAGTCTCCTGGCAGTCTGGCAGTTTGTATCCTTGTGCATTGTGTCGGAGATATTCATTGGAAGAGTTGGGTTTGTGTTTTTAGAGAAGTCTGAGGTTTTGAAATTCAGACTTTCTCTGAGAGAGGCTCGAGTCAAATAAGCTTTTCAGATCAAATTCAAGGAGACATTAGAAAGTATATACAGGTATTTTCAAATACACAAACCCCAGCCACTTGATTCTTTTACTTGTCTAAGTCTGTGTGTGGCAAAGACAAAATAATGCACTGAGCAAATAGTAACAAGAAGGTAATTTCTGTGTCGTGTTTAACATGCACTGATTATAATAATAAAAAACTTCCCTATATTAGGAAAAAGGTTTATTTGATACAAACAAGACTTGCATTTGTAAATTGGTCGCAATAGCTGTTTGTGACATGGAGAATGCACTTCAAAGGTATATGTGTTAAGGAATTCTCAAAAATGCGTCGGGTGGTGCATGGGAAACTACCTGAGTTCTCAAGGAGAAATGAGAAAGTTGCAAGAAGACTTTTCACGAAGGTGTTTTACCATACCTTCATTTGCCCACACGGCAACTGAGAACGAAGAAAGATGTACACCTGAGTAAAAGTAACACTGTATTAGTAAGAAGTAGAGCACTACTTGAAAAGTGCTTTAGTTGTATAGTGGGATTCTTCAGCGAGTAGAGCGCAGAGATGCTGGTGTGGATGTGGAATGGCTGTGTTGTGTGGTATTAGATAGGTACTAACGATAAGTGAAGGAATCCTTCCTTTCAGACTTTTCTAGCTTTCCCCAGATACATTTGCTTTCCCTTTTATTCCTGGTAGGTGCAGCGTTACATTCTATTGTGTTCTAACACCTTGAATAGCACATCATAAAATATGAAGACCATTGGCCTGACTAGGGCAACCTAATATCATGAATAATTCATTCGATTTTTTTCCTTGGGTGCAAGGGAGAGATGTCTATTGTATACGGGTGTATTTTATTCCATGTTTTTCCTTACGAGAAATAAGAAATACATATTTTGTTTTATATAAATAAACGTAGGGAAGTCAAATGGAGAAAGATGTTTCACCCCCAATTTCAATGGATATTTCATATTTTGTACAATGGGAATTTGTAACAACGAGTGTCCTGCTCGTGTAACCTAATGCTCGGGGGAATATGTGGGTAGGTAATCATTATTCTATGACGAATAGAACCCCTCGTCTACAAGTTATATTTAGTACTTTATATGACAATGCTTTTGGGTTATCTGGAAGTGGATATGCTAATTTTTATGTGTGGGATGCCCAGTATACTCCTTCTGCGTGGAGTGTTTTATGTGAGAAGCATTTCTTTCGTTGCCCTTGCTCTTTCATTCCTGCAAGCGTTTTGGGAATATGAGATTACACTGCTGTGTTTTGTAGTTCACTTTCCGCAGGGTGGAAAATGCATTTCATTCCTTGATGTCTAAAGCCATTTGAGGTCTCGTGATATGACGGATGGTTTTACTAAAAACTGCATGTTAAACTTTGGCATGAGATGCTTTTTACAGGATAAATTCCCCGTGACAACGTTGAAGTCATCTGTGAGATTGTATGAAAACAGAAAATCAGTTTCCTCTGAAAACCTTCTTCGTCGAGTGGACAAAAAGTGAAGCTTGGATTCAGTTGCAAGTCGATCTGTTCACGATGGATTGGAAGCTTCATCAGTGGGTGGGGCTTTTGGTACTTCTTGCACTAGTTAGGAATGCCGTTGGTGCTAAGAACCCAATTATCACCAAAGCTGGTAATAAGCCCGCAAGGAAGATTCCTAACTACCGAGTTGTAAATTGGTGCATCACTGGAAAAGATGAACCTGAGTTGCATATGTGGCCTTTCAATCAATTCATTCCGATCTTACGAAGAACCAATCGATATACTCCTGAAAGCAAGAACTTTAGGTATGATCTAAGATTCTTTGAGGTATACACTCCTCAGCGAGACTTGGGACGAAATGGAACTCTTTTGAAGACAGTACATGTGATGTTCAAAGCTGAAGTAAAACAACCTGCGAGGATAAGCTTGAAGGAAGTTTGGAAACCTTTTCCTCTTGAAGGTGTGATTATCCAGGCTAACCACAACCCCGGAGCTATAGGATTACCCACAGGACAGTTTTTTACACCTGCGGGAGATGATGTAATGTGTTTAGATTGTGATAAGCGCTTTTGGACTAGGTCGGTTGCTTGCAGGAAGCGCCCCATAATTGCTATCGAGGTAAGCGCTAAACACAGTCTTCCTGATTTATTTAAGCTTTGACTGATTCCTCTCATCCTCGTTTTGTTTTAGCATCCAACTGTAATGATCTACCACCACTTGATGCCCAACTTTGATGAAACACAAAAAGGTAATCTACTTACGAAGGATTCTGTTAGGCAAGAGAAGCAGAGTGAGGTTCACGCTAACTTCCGATGGTTCAGTAGTCCTTGCAGTGAGACTCGGCGACTGGAATTCACGTAAGATAGGCAGAGAGATAGATTGAAACTCAATGAACCAGAAACAAAAGGAAATCTAATAATTTTGGGAATCTCTTGCAGAATTCTTGCCGTGAAAAGCTTCGTGAAGAACGAGTACGACATAATTTCCAGAGGTCCGTATGAAGTGCGAGTTCGAGATCAAAACTTACAAAGCGATTACTTCCCATCCCCTTACTTTACATTTTACTCGCACCGTTCATTCTGCCACATCCACTCATCCGCTGATATTCAAGTGGACAATGAAAAGTCGTTTCAAGCGATTGAAATGAGTAGCAAGTTCGGATGCTGTACGAGATTTGAGGAAAATCCCAAATCTCCTGAAACTCTTACGCAAATTAAGCAAGTGAGATCCATGAGCTGTGCAAACATTTCGGCGAAAAACCAAGTTCCCTTGCAAATTTTGAAAGGAAAGGAGAGCTACTTCTGCTACTTCCCTTATCCAACAAGGAAGTGCAGCCGAAATACAGACATCGAAAGAGCCGATACTCCTTACAAACCGTGTGACCCTTGTCCTACCCCTAAAACAACGACTGTAGAAATGACTACGGTTAAAAAGTTTAGTCTTGTCAAAAGGTCTACTCATGGAGGATTGATGATAATGACAAACTTTTGCTTACAACCAATTGTCATCTATATCGCGAGGTTCTACAAGGAAACTTTCAACCAACATTCAATCAAGGGAGTTAAGATGTGGTACTGGGTAAGGCTGTAATCAATAGAAACTTGATTGAAATCTGGAAACTCCTTATTAACTTTAATGAATAATTATAGATGCACCTCATCGGAGGACTGCTTTCTTGTTCTATGATATACTTTGGGTACTTTGCTGGAGCGGTCGCAGGGGATGAAGGGCTTCTGCACGTGATCCTTGGACACGCTTACACCTTCACGTTAATATTTTGTTACACGACTTCCTGGGGTAGGCATAAGAACAAGTATATCAACCAGGCGGCAGAGTTCGTTCACGGGAGTTTGGGATACGCGACAATATCATTAGCAAGTTAGTCTGTCAGCAACAATTTAATTGAAAGTGGGCAAATATTAACTTTTTCTCGTTTCCAGTTGCTTGTGTTGAGACTGCTCCGAAACTCGGGTTCATTGCAAAGCTATTGGTTTATTTGATGATCGGTACTCAAGGATTGTTCATGATAATCATGACTGTAGGTGTATTACGTGACTACATAAAATAATATGAGCTAATATGAAGATAACTAATAATTGTCTTTTGAATTATCCAGTGTCACATTTGCTCCTTGGATAGAAAGTTCGGTATGCGACCTGCACGCAGGCATTTCCCTACAGTTGAGGCTCGATTCGACGAAGTTTCAGTCCCAGTAAGAACTTATTACTTGATTCCTAGTTTATATTTACGCTAACTTCTGACCTCACTTTATTTGTTTGATTATAGAAATCCAATTTCAGAATTGCCCTTCTAGTCGTCTTCTCTTGCATAACATTCGGTTTGTCATTCGCCTCAATTTTTTATCCTTAGATTTACAGTTCATTGAATACCTCTCGTTATTTATTCTCGTGTACAAAAATATTTTGCGAAATGCCTTGTGTTATGAAAGAATGTTTGTGCTGTACGAATGTAGTGTAATCTGGTTGTGTGGTCTTGCTGGTTATTAATGAAAATAAATTAGCTCATTTTTAAATTGTATGGATTCGTGGACGCGACAGTTTGCACTTGAGTTGCTTCACTCTTCTACTATAAGTACTGAGACTACTTGTCAGATTACATCAATGGCAAGTACGAGTTTTGTCGAGCTTGATTTCATACTAGCAACTGACCTTTCCATTTGCAACATTTCCATTCTACGTCGTGTCTATAAATAATCAAACCATGTCATAAGTTAGTTTTGACGCGTTTCAAAGTTCCCCGAGAAGTTGTATTATTGCGAAGCCCTCATCGTGTCCCATTTTTGTCGCAGTGCTCTGGGAACACATTTACAGGATTATAAAATACGTTCTATATGGAAATTCATATTTCACCCAACCTACAGGAATATCTATACAAGCAATTTTCAAGTTATTGGCTGCTTTCTATACATTCAAAAAAATAAATGTACCCTCGTCTCTCCACCCACCATTACAGTCAGGCGTAGTAGTGCAAATCTAAATTTACCTGACATGAAAAGGATCTATCTACATGAACAATTGCGAATAAAAATACGATAGAAAGACACAGAGGAAGATAAACCTTTTTGGATAAAAGGCAGATGTTTCATATTTGCAATAAAAATTTACCGTACGTGTATTTTATTTCCTTCACAGAAGCAGATATTCTATATGAACAAAAATACCTCGTACCCTAGAGTTTCATGAGAATAGAAAACATGGAATGTGAAATCATAGAATGCTTATTGTGTACTTCCTCATCGCTTGTCTGTTCTCTGAAAACATAAGTAGGAGAAAGTAAACTACACAACGAGACTCTTTGAGAGTTTTCTCAATAAGAAATAGAAGATAACTGAATTTTATTTACTTCGCCTACCGAAAAATACCTCTCTCCATCTCCGATTAGTTTATTTATATGCATACGGTGTGGGTTTTTTGGCTTTGCCTGCACATCCGGCGGGTGCATAAATTCAGTTATTGCGGGTTGAAATTCAGTTTGCGTAATAGAAATGTATGCCTACATTACGTGGAATGAAATGTCTTTGTGTGGCATTTACAATGAAATTACTTCGTGTAAAAATACCGCTACACAGAGCAATAATAAAAATGATGGAGTAACGCATGGCACTCCTCGTCCACTCCGTTTTGTGACTAAGCGTTGTATAGTAATTTTAATAAATGTGGACACAACACGGACGGATGTAGATTTGTTGAAATGTCACGAAGTGAAAATACAACAAAAGGGTTGAACTGTCATGCATTTATTTTGGTGTGTCCGTCCGAGCTCGAGGAGGCTTTCAGTGAGTTTTACTTTTAGAAGGACTGCTGGGACGTTTTCTAGGGAAATGAGCCCTCTACAGGGGACCTGGTTGTGCTGGGTGGATTGTAACAATACAGAGCGAGAGAGAAACAGTTGAATGCAAAATATTACAGTATTGCAGTAATGGCACAGATTAATATAAGTATATTTTCCAGATTGCTTTGAAATACTCGACGAGTATGAAATACTAAAGATAGAGAGATGAAGATCCTGACAAAAAAGAAAGGAGGACATTTCTAAACAAGTATTATTATTTTAGAGCAACCGAACCAACGGGTATTATTTACATGGAATGAAGAATAGCTTTTGCTTTTTAGGTTTCTGGTATTCCAAGCAGACTTGAAAGTGAAGAGGACGGAGAAAGTTGGACTAGGGAAAAGTGTCAGAGGCATAATGCTCCTTGTCCTACGACAAATACTAATGGGAAAGGAGTGAGGATTAGTATTGGTGAACGAGTGGTAGAAGGGCCCTAACTTATAAAGTCTCTCTCTCTCTGTACTCCACACAATTCGAATGCTGAGAAACCCAGACAAAGATTTCAACTCGACTCAAACTCACTTCAAAAAGGAATCACTCACTCTGAGAGTCAAGGAGAGTTTTGTGTGTGTGTGTCGGAGAGACTGCTTGTTGTAAATTTGATTTGAAATAGACGAGAGGGACCGGAACTGAACTTTCCCTGGGTGAAAGAGCCTCTTTTGTGTTCCTTATTGACGTACGTGGTTGGTCACAACTATTCATAGCTCAGGATGTCGATTTTGTATGATAGGAATTGGTGATATGCTCGCAGGCTGTGGAAAATCCGTCCATATAAGCCATAAAGTCAACCTTTTATGTCTGAGTTGAGTCAAAGAAAGTCACAAACTTTTCTCTTATGACTTTCCCGTGCTTTCTCTGTGCATTTGTGTGGCAAAGGCAGAAAGAAGGGAAGGGATAATCTTGAATGTCGTGTATGTGTTGCCTCTTAGCCTAGCCACAGGATTCTCTTGGAATAATGGACTATTGAGCTGAGGCAATATGAACGTTGTACTTTTCTTATCATGATCCAATGTCTCATCCCATATTCGCATCGTAACAGAGAGTTTCAAATGCCTTCTCAAGATTGCTTCTCGTGACAAGTCGCATTCTACCAGAGTTGGCAATCGCAATGATAACTTGGTAATGTTCACACACGAAACGAAATCCTTCTTATTGACTTTGGAGCTAGAAATCCGTTTTTTTACCAAAAACACACACGCAGGAATTACAAACAAACGAATGAGTTTCGGAAATTCTCGTGCATTGGATTGGGAGATTAAACAAAAATAAAAATACGTGAAGTTCAACCTATCAGATAATCTAGTTATTTCTTGGGCTCGTACGTGTGTTTTCATTCTGTTGAATTCATTTTCAATTTCTGGTAACCCGAACTTCACGTTGTTCTACGGTTAGTTGCTAGTTCCACATTTCCAGAGAAATCACATGGCCGTACACATGCATAGAAAGCTTAATAAATAATGCTGATTCTCAATTCTTGGGAATCGTACGACATGCTTCGCTTCACACTCTAAGTAATAGTTAAGGTTAGAAGGTTGGAAGTATTACTCATTGTGGTTCAGAGGAAGGTTCAATTATCGTCAAGCATTGACATATGTCCATCTCAGAATGGAGTTTTACCCGGTGTGCTCAATGATACGAGAGTGTCATGCTCAAGCACACTTTGGAATTGGTAAAAACCCCAGTTGGTTTGTAAAGAAAGTGGTGCAGCAGTCGGCAGAGCAGAGAGGCATATACAAACCATTTTCTAAATTATAGTGGGAGTAGGACACAGCACGTTTCAGGACCATTTCGACTTGGGATAATGATACCCTTTTTGAGCCGTTGGTAACAAAATGTTTCCTCATTTGTTCCATTCCCAGTTTCCACTACTGCACAGTACTTACATCCACAGTCTGGAATGGAAAAGTCGTAGACGGTATTGGCTGTGTTGTAAAGTGCAGTCGTTGACAGTGAGCTCCTCCATAGGAGCCGAGTTGACTACACACTAGTACACACTCGTAGAAATGTGGAAGACACACAGGGAAATCTGAGAATGCTTTCTCTTCTGTTTTGGTTGGAAATTTGTGCAGATCCATTAAACGTGAAACCCTCGGGGGACAAAGTTATCCAGGAGTAACTACCCCACTACTAATAGCCTACCTCATCCTGTCATATCATTTGATAGGTCAAATATCTCCCTGGTGGTGAGTATAATAAGCTCATGCATAATTCTCGATCTTATAAAACACAATCTACGCACACTGTGCTGTCCCGGGGGATCAGTGTGGAATGTGGATGCGTGTGTATGTCGAGTCCTTTGTGATTCCTAGAGGGATGCTGATGATAGACATGTTTCACCTGAAACGCTTCTTTTATACCTAAAAAACTATAAAACTTTTGCTCGAGGAAAGGACGATGAATAAAGGAAAGCGAAGTGAGGAGGCATGTAATGTGGAAATTAAATTTAGACCCACAACGACCTAATTTTTCACCACAAATTTCCAACTTTCTTGAAACCCACACCTTTGCTTGCATTAAAGTCTTTAAGGAGTGAGAGAAAGCGCAATTTACGATACCTACGAGGCAGTACAATACTTCTTGGGTTTTTATACATATAGAGGTAAGCATCATTGGAAACAGACGAAGTAGAGACGTGGAGATGGCCAGGAGTCTTTTAAAGGAACCCCCGTACTTGGTTAGTTAGTATTAGTGAAAGTAGTTGTATGTAAGAGACCCATTGGTTGAGTTTCTTTCAACCGAAGAGAAGCAGTACGAAGGAAGTTTATGGGAAAGTGGAGGGCCGTTGATTTCGTCGGCTCAGGTCTACCGAAGAATTTCTTTGGGAGTTTCGTTTGCTTTTGTCTAAATTCTATATTCATTCAACATGACCAAGAACAAACCACAAAGAATCCTTTTCTAACAATTTCAGGGAAAACTTTAGCCCGTGCAGTTTGTGTGTGCTGAGACATCACTGTTTTTCTTGGTAATTCTGCCACTCTTCTAACTACCCAACCCACTTCTAACTGCTAGTCATGTCTCCTTCCACTGAGAGAAGATATGTTTAGTAGTAGGCCAAAGTAGGTTTAGTAGAGGTGGTGGGGAGTAATAGGTAAATAAATATTCGCGGTGCCTATACTTTTATACTTTCACCAAGACGAGTCTTCTTTTACTTAGCTCCCCACAGAAGATTCGAATTCAGAATACAGATTACAACTCTCCTTCTCCGACTTCCTTGTTACAGATACGTTCATTTAGAAAACTTTGTTGCAAAGAAAACTTTCTTTGTCATCCTTTCTCTTGCTCTCCTTCCTTTAGGTCTGTTTCTTTATTCTAACTGTACGGAATTAATCTGGGATGCTCGGATGCTTGGTCATCCCGAGAAAGAGTGATTTCTCTTTGCAACAATAAATTGAGTGAGCTACTTGAAAGAGTCCTTTGGTATGGATCCCTTGGAGGAAACTGTGGCTGAGCTAGCTTTTCATTTCCTGTTCAAGGTTTCTCTAAAAGTTTTAACACTCTGAGATCGTTTGTGCCTACCTTCAGCCATTTCCTGTGATGACTTAAGAGTGAAATTAAAGGAGATACATGGGAGGAAAGGATATCTGAGCTTATGTGTGTGTGGAAAGGAGATGACAATGGAAAAGGCAATAAACGGAGGAGAGAGATAATAAGAAATCGAAGTATGTGGGACATAAATTTAAGTCATTGTGGGAGGTGTGCGTGGGTCGTTATGAAACATAAAAGTATTTGGAGGTCCTTCTATTACATACCTATAAATTGCTGAACACAATAGTGTAATATATATTTTTATAAGTGTATATATCCGTTCAGAGTGCGATTTGAACAGAACCTATTACTTGGAGGTATTTCTAGCGTGATTAATGGGTGAGATACACTAACATTACTACTACGTAGCTGGTCCACCAGAAAAGATGGCTTGGACAGTTCTGTTTCATTTTTCCAGTCGAATAGACACTCCTTGTGGGACAAGTTGTGGACAGTGTTATTAATTTTATAGTTTTTGCGGAATTGTTATGCGTTTCACTTTCAATTTCAGAAAATCAGAGAGCTATGAAACACAATATATTTCTGTAGTGTAATGAATGATGTATGGGAATTCCAAGTTGGGTGTAAGGATGTATGAATCGTAGAGATACTTTCAACTTTCCAGCTTTTGGGTTATATTTCATTCCACATACAGAGATACTCTCGGGAACAGAAAGGAATACTTGAGACTAGAGTACCTATACATTAACCGAATTTGATAATGTGTCTTTATGTGTTATCGAGATTAAATGAATGTCTGGCACTACAAGAGTTATAATGTTTGTACAGCATATACGCTCAAGAAACTGTGGGTCAAGTAATAACTTAACTTTTTATGGGATTATTATCAAGATTTCGTGTGGTTATTACTTCCTTTCTGAAATTATTTTACGTGATTTCGATTTGTACTTTATGTGTAGTTTTCTTGTACTTT
>JAQGAB010001292.1:0-17455 GCA_034696565.1 Isotomurus graminis
ATACATTCCAATGTATGATTTTCTAAGGATTATTTCAAACTATGGAATCAAACGAACAGTTTACTGTTGTTTTATAGAAAAACTCATTAAATATTAATAATGTTAAATATGATATTTATTGTGTCGAGAAAAGAATTCAGTTGTGTCTAAAGTAGACTTTTTTTGAATCGCGATATTTATAATGACATTTTGCGATATTTATAATGATCGATAAGACACATGCCATATTTGAACTAAGGATATCTTCTTAAAAATAATTGTGCAATCCGTCGGTTTGAAAGTTTGGGTATGTCTAATGCAATTACTGATTTCTAAGACAGTCTCTCTGTAGCGAATTTTACATTTAAAGTAAATAAATAATTGTATAATGAACTTCTGTGCAAATGTATAACTAAGCAGGCGGCTTGAAAATAAATCCTCTCTAGTTGACCTCGTCACTTGTTTCATTCTGACAAAACAAGTTAGCTGTATTCTTGTGGATACCATACCATTAGCATCGTTCATTTATAGCAGTATTATGGGTCTGTCATGGTTTCTGAAACTTGCACAAATACATTTTGCTTTGTACTACAATCTAACAAAATGTCCAATTACTTGGAACAAAGAAAAAAACCTTCCGGTCTTTAAGTTTAACAATCTCAAGAACTACTTTTGGTTTTACTTCAATATATTTATTGTCATGGAATTCATGTGCGCTGGTTCAGTAGTCGTTGTGTTATATCTTTATTTCAGTAATGCGAAAATGCAGAACCAAATGGGCTTATCGTATATTGTAGTGTTCTTCGTGGTTATCGGGGCCGCACAAGTGCCAGTTATTCTATCGGTTTTAATGCCAATTTACGGAGCAGACGGCTTAAAATATGTAAACCGAATGATATGTTTCCGCAAAGACATAGAAACACTGAAACGTAAGGTTGATTATTGTTAATATTCATAAACATATTCTTACAATATTTATTTGCTATTGTAGGAGGTCCAGATAAAACAACGCACTCTGAGAAAAATGAAGAAAGGATAATAATAATATTTTTCTCCGCGGGATTTACCTTATTGGCTACTTTACCAATAATTATCTCTCTAGTTGCTATTTCGATGGATTTAAACCCAATAATGATTTGGATCAATTTTTACTCACCTTTTATTCGCGTTAAACAACCTATTTTCTGGTACGCCATCTATGGCCTTTGCAGCATAATTGTGTTTGTAGGTTGTTGTGAATGTGTGCGTCTGGTCCCAATTCTTTGTTTATTTGTCTTTATACCACCTTTATTGATAAACCAGATCGTTTCGTTTATGCGGGACTATCAAACAAAATTTGGTCACACAAAATACAACAGAGGTACCTTAAGCAGCCTTTATCAAAAGTGTGCGGTCCTTCAGAACCTTTCAGTTTGTTTCAGACCCCAACTCGGTTTCTGGATCGCCTTCATTGGAAAATGGATGTGTGCTATCGCACTTGTTGCTAGTATTAAAATACCATCGCATGATGATTTCATAAACAAGTTGATCAAATTCATGATTGGAATTAGCTCGGCATTCTCCCTATTTTTTGGACTTCTCGTGGGATCTATTGATTCAGGAATTCCTCGAGTTTGCAGGGAATTGTTAAACAAATGGAAATGTAGGTTAAGTTGGGAATTCAAATGGGAAAAGAAATGTTACCGCGCTAGAAAACTACTTGTTACTCACTTTGGAATATTTGGTGTTATGTTTTACGCATTTGATCGTCAAGCGTTCACCGAATGGTTGCAGAGCGTAATGAATTTGGTTGTGGATTTGCTAATTTCTCTGCCGAAGATAGAATAATCCTAATTCAATGTTTCGCAAAATAACGTTTACTCACTGTATTACATATGTACACTGTTGCCAAACTAAATTATATACTCCCCTTAACTAACCGTTATCATGTGATCATGTCAAAGACAAAACACTTATTCATTTAATTTCAATAAGCATTCCAGGGTAAAATTGACGGTAAGTGTTTATCAATGACGCCTCAAGAAGAAGTACTTGTAAAAGTGTACAAGTTTTAATATATGTAGGATTTGTACTTAGCGAAAACGCACATCTACGTCCTATGATATCCTGTTTCTAAAACATTTGCACCTGCAAAATTTACCTACCCTTTCATTTAAGCGCTTCTAGCACCAAAATAGGATTTGCATCAGACGGACACTTTGTGATATAAAATTTATTGTAAAGCAAAATCAATTTGATGCAATTTGCGTAACACAACATTGCTTTATGTGTTTTAAAGGTATACAATTGCTATATTCCGCTTTAAGTTTCTGGAGTCTGTTGCCTAAAGTTTTCGGAGCGGTTGGCATTTGAATGCCCATTTAAATTAGTTGCACACAATAACTGCTATCCTTGCGTGGTTACTATAATATTTTAGTTAACGAACAAGTAGTTGTTTGCGATGCAACTTTTACGCAATAAAATAAGTTTGACAATCACTTAAGAAATTTAATTAAGGTTATTGCGGAACTTCTCCACATACTCTTTTTTGATGCTTCAACCTGCATATATTTTTTCCCAACTGGTTTAAAAACAATTGTGTAATATCAGATACCTTTAACTATCATAAAGTATATTCAAACATGTAAAGCCTAATGTACCTTGGGATGTACTACGATTTTTATTAAAACGTAGCTGATAATTCTTTGCAATACACGTTAGAAAACTGGGCGTTGTTTTGTAGGATAATATGTGCATTGTGAAATCTTCTGGTTTGGTAAACCGTATATTTTGACATATACTTATTCGCTTTCTTACAACTGAAAGTTTCTACAATTATAAATATTTTATACCAAGGTTTTATATTCTAAATAATTCACTATGACTATTACCAACCTGTTTAAATTTAAGGGAACCTTAACCGCTTGAAAAGAATTTCTTTATAATTATAATTTAGTACCTGATCCTTTTCGGACAACATATAATCCGGTTATAATAAATAACCATTCGAATTTCTTAATTCTGTGTATATCATGGGTCTGCATTTGGTTCAGAAACTTGCACGAATATGCTTTTCTTTGTTTTGTCATCTCTCGTTGTGTCCTGTAACTTGGGACAAGCAGAAAAACTATTTGTCTTCCAGTATGAAAGTTTTAAAGAAATTTTGGTTTTGTTTTAATATATTGGTTGACATGGAATTCATGTGCGCTTGATCTTAACTCCATGTGATATTGTGATCCATCTTTACCTTACTTACGCCATGAAAAAGTAAATGTCTTATTCGTCTATTGTTCTGTTTTTTCTTATTATTGTAGCAACAACATTCCCAATCGTTGTATTCTGTCAATTCCGATTTACGGACCTGACGGCATAAAACTGCTAACTGAATGATATTATTACAACAGCATATTCAAAAACGTACTGAGCTGAACGTGCGTATTGATATGTATTAAGTGGTACGATCGTTTTTATAATTGTCCATGTAGAAAGTCATAAGGCCACAGACGAACAAACAAAGAATGAGAAAGTATTATTTATTGTCTTCTACACGGGACTTCATTTATTTATTCAATTTCATTCAACATTAACCCAATAATGATTTTGTTTAATTTTTGCTTTCCCTCCTTTCGACTTGATCAGCCTTTTGTTTCGTATCTTTTTTATGTGCTTTGAAGCTAAGCAGTAAGTTTGGCTTGTTGTGAAGGTTTTCGATTGGTCCCGATCCTTTGCTTGTTTGTCTTGCTACTTCTATTGTTACCAAACCAAAGCGTTTCATGCATGAACCGTTTTCAAGCTAGATTATGTCATTTAAAATACAATATAGTTATATTACACATCTTTTATTAAGACTGTTTAGTGATTTAGACACTGTCGGATTTAGAAGCTTGACGTTTGCGCACTGGATACCATGTGTTTCTGGTAGAGTTAAATTGTATTTAAAATTCAGAAATAATATGAAATGCATTCAAGCAGGTTTTCCTTTGGGGAGGTTGTGGCTGTCAACTGATTACCAGAACTGGAGAATCCTAGCGTGTTGTGATTTGTACAAGTCGCCCAAGAGAAGTCCTTGGATTCTCTCGAGAACACCGAATCTTCATCCAAACACCCTAGACTCACTTAAAGAATTCGTAGGGGAATCGGGATTTCTGAAATCACTCGGAGTTCTCATTGACCAAAGTCAGAATAAATGAATCTCATTTGAATATTTTAAATTTGTGGACGTACTTATTTTAATTAAGAGTTAAACAATCTTGAATTTGTTGACTGGACACACATGTAATTATATTGGACTGATTGATTGAGTGATAGGCTTTAGTAATGATTTATTCCTAAATTAGTATAATCGACTAGTCTTCCTTGAGTATAACACAATGATACGGAGAGGAAGTTGTTATGTTTATATATAGGTTTATACGCGATGAACATATAAACCTATTTGTTTTTTGAATGATTACTTTTTAAGCGATGATGAACTATTTGATTGATGATAAGACAATAAATGGATGTTTCGTGGTTAAACAATGTTCCAGGTATATAGAGCGATACACAAAACACATTAGTTAACAAATCCGTTAGTGTCAGGAAGTTAGTTTGATCCTGCAGGGTTAGTAGCGATAGCAGTGGGAATACATTTCTCTACCTTTTCACGATGTTGCGATAGTAAGGTATCAACGTGGATGGCTGTTAAATATAAACCAATACAATTACCATATCTATTTCCTTAATGAATCTAAACCAAATGATACCCATTTCAGGGTAGTTTATTTCCACATAATTGTAGCATTGCCCGATTCGGATATACGGAAAACTTTCATCCCACCTTATATCCTGAATTTTAAAATTAAAAAGAAATACACGTACCCTACCGGCAATGCTTCGACTTCGTGTAGCGGAATTAGCAATTAAGTACCATCTAAGACTGTTATAAACTTTTGTAACGAAGCGTATGCCTGTTTAAATTAATATGTCGGAAGTACCTGAAGAAATGTCAGATTCTCTGGTCCATGTGCATTTAGATAAAAATGTTTCAATCAATAATACATTATTCTGCATAATTCAATTCATTAAGCTTGCCATCAATATCTGTGCAACCCAATGGTTGGATACTCGTGAGTATATGTCTGTTTCGCATGTACTTCAAATTGCTATTTGTATATTTTTAAAGTTCTTAAGCTCAAAATATTTGTTAAACAAATTCAAACTGTAATAATAGTTTAGATGGAGGCTTAAAATCAATATTTGCGCCTATGGACCTCACTCTCTCACATGCTTCAGTCTACTTCCATCAGTAGCCACAGTCTTCGAGGAAACGTCCTCCAGAACATCTTTCACTCCTGACCGGACCACAAGAGACGTAATCGCCATAGTCACCTCCAAAATCAATTATTTTTGTGGCAATCCCGTTGTACATAATAAACCCCTTAAGTAACCCGAGTTAGTTGCACCCCCACTTATTCCATCACACATGCATCTCTCATCCCTAAAGGTATCCACCCAACAATATAATCACGTCCTTTAAGTTGTATCATTATTTTCAACAAGTCAAAGTTACTAAACGTTTTGCAATATTAGTTTACGTCGTCTAGCAACTACTTAACACAACTACAGAAAATATAGAAAGCCACACTACGTAAATTCTTTCTCTCGCAACTTGAAATATTAAGAAAAACAGAAAGAAAATTAAGTTCATAGGGTACCTACTAATGAATATAAAATATTTATACAAAACACTGTACCATAATAATAACCTAACCTATTACTAATAAATAATTGAACTCAACATATACGCCGTCTGCTTCTTTCCCCGAAAAATAATTGTGCAATCCAACGGTTTGGAAGTCTGCATATGTCAAATACAATTACTGATATCCAAATCATAATACTCGAAATCCAAAATATGAATCTAACACAGTTTCTCTATAAAAAACTCGCATTTAACTAATTAAATAATTGCATTACGAACTTCTTTGCAAATATATAACTAACAAGGCTTCATGAAAGGAAAGGAAATCCTGTTGACCTCGTCGCTCGTTTCTTTCTGTCAAAACAAGTTGGCTGTATTTTAGTGGATACTTCACTATTTCAAAAAACATTTCTGAACAGAATCATGGGTCTAACTTTGGTTCAGAAACTTGCAAAAATACATTTTTCTTTGTACTACAATCTTACGAGATGTCCAATTACTTGGAGCAAAGAAACAAACCTATTTGTGTTCCAGTTTAACAATCTGAAGAACTACTTTTGGTTTTACTTCAATATATTGATCGTCATGGAATTCCTGTGCGCTGGATCTTATCTCCAAGTCATATATCTTTATTTCACAAATGACAAAATGCATAACCAAATTGGACTATCGTATATTGTAGCCTTCTTTCTGCTTATCGGGGCCGCAACAATTCCACTGTTTGTGTCGGTTCTAATGCCCATTTACGGAATGGACGGCATAAATACTTTAAACCGAATGATGTGCTTACGAGAAGACATTGAAGAGCTAAAACGTAAGCATCATTAATGTTCCTATTCCTTAATATATTCTTAAAAGGTTTATTTACTATTGTAGGATGTCAAAATATAACAACAAGATCTGAGAAAAACGAAGAGAGACTAATATTAATATTTGCCTATGTGGCATTTACCGGATTGGCCTTGCTTCCAATACTGTTGCCGATTATTGCTATTTTATTGAATATAAACCCGGTCATGATTTTGTTTGATTTTTACTTTTCCACCATTCGTGCTAAGCAACCATTTCTCTGGTACGCTTTCTATGGCCTTTGCAGCATAATCGGGTTTGTTGCTTGTTGTGAAGGTCTGCGACTTGTGCCGGTTCTTTGCTTATTTGTGTTGCTGCCACCGTTATTGACAAATCACAGCGTTTCATGCATGCGGGACTATCAAACCAAATTTGGTCACTCCAAATACAACAGAGCTATTTTAAACAGTTTCTATCAGAGTTATGCGGTCGTTCAGAAACTTTCAGACTGCTTCAGGCCACAACTCGGTTTCTGGATCCTCTTGATTGGAAAGTGGCTGCCTGCTTTGTTACTTGTTGGCAGTATAAAAATGTCAGCAGGCGAGGATTTCGTTAACAAGCTTATTAAATTCTTGTTTGGAATAGGCTCAGGCTTTGTACTATGCTTTGCATTTCTCGTTGGAACAATTGATTCAGGTATTCCTAGAGTTTGTACAGAGCTTTTGACAAATTGGAAATGTAGGTTAAGTTGGGAATTCAAATGGGAAAGGAAATGTTTCAACGCTAGAAAACTAATTGTTAGTCATTTCGGAATATGCGGTTGTATGTTTTATATATTTGACTGTCAAACATTCACCGAATGGTTGCACAGCGTAATGAATTTGGTTGTGGATTTACTAATTTCTGTACCGAAGATAGAATAACCCTAATTAAATGGTTTGGAAAAATGCTTTTGTAATATAAAACCAAATTTAATAGCAAAATATATTTGGTGCATTTGCGTAATGCAGGATTAATTTTTTTAACGTTATACGATTGCTATACGATACTGTATTGCGCTTAAGGTCTCCGTTGTCTAATGTAGCGGTCGGAACATGAAAACTTCCCCTCCCGTACCACAAAAAATGACTGCTTATTGTCCATTGGTAAGGAACTTTGGAATGGAAGGCTGCGAGCGGCAGAGGAAGCTTAGCAAAGACAGGTATTTAAGCACATACCTATCTATGTTTAAAAAAAGCGCTGCTCGCAGCCTTCTATTTCAAACTTTTTTACCAATTGACACTACTTTGCATGGTCATTATAACATTTTAGTTAACTAACATGAAGATTTTCGTGATGCTTTCTTTTAGGTAATACGCTAAATTTGATTATAAGTTTTACAAAAAGTTGATTTAGCGTTGTTGAGTAACTTATCAACACAAAAGTATTGTCAAGCTTATTTTCTTTTCATATATTTTTAATCAATTGTGCAATAACAAATACCTAAAAATATCATTGAGTATATTTGACTTTGTGTTATATAACGACTTTTACAAAACAAAACCGATAATACTAAGCAGTACAGCTTAGGAAACTGGGCATTACTTTCAGGGCATACAAAGTAGATTGTGAAATCTTCGGTTTGATCAACAGTATATATTGACATATTCATATTGGCTTTCTTACAATTCTTGAATAATAAACCGTTGTAAAACGTTAAAATAAAGGAGTAAAAATTCCGTGTTAATGTATATGCGATCCTCTCAGTCAGACGCGACTGAATTCACGTGAAGTTGCAATTGTAATTGTAGTTTTGTAGAAGTGTTGTGTTATGAACAGAGAGAAGAGACCTATGTTTGAATTTGGAGCCATCATTGCATTTGGGGCATCAGGAGAAAGTCTTGATTTCCCCGAGCATGTTAAATGACCTTTTTTGACCCTGAAGGGATGGGCAAGTTGACCTTTAGAGATAAACTGTATTCATCCGGGAACGCCCGAAAAAGATTCCCAAAAACGGGATTTCGAAATGTCTACCCGTGTTTGCGATAATTCAACAAATAAAATTGCATTGAGTAAATGGACACACACACACTGACAGACAGAGCATCCTGATAAAGGAGTTTTCACTCCTTAATAAATGCATTGTACCAAGGATTTCATATGCTAAATAATTCACTATGATTATGCACAAACTCTTTCAATGTTTAAATGATGATTTATAATTTAGTTTAATATCACTGTCGCCTCTGATAACATACAATCCATAATTATTGCAGTACCACAGTACTCGCATTTTATAAATCTCGCGATGGCTCGTCTACATATGGTTTAGAAACTTGCTAGAAAGTATTTCTCCTTGTTTGGTCATCTGTCATTGTGTCCTGTAACTTGGGACAAAGGAAAAAACCTGTTTGTCTTCCAGTATGAAAGTTTTAAAGACTATTTTTGGTTTTATTTCAACCTAATTGTTTTCATTGAATTCATCTGCACTGGTTCCTTCCTCCAAGTGAGACACCTTTACTTCACAAATTACGACATGAAGAACCAAATGTCTTTTTCGTGTATTGTTGTTCTGTTTCTTATTATCGTAGCTGCACAGATCCCGCTTGTTGTAACTCTGTCAATGCCGATTTACGGAGCAGACGGCATCAACACTGTCAACCTAATGACATGATTACAACAGGATATTCAAAAACGTAAGTGAGCTTAACGTGCCTATTGAAATAGATTGATTTATAATCATTTTGATGCAGGAAGTCATAGCAAAAACACCATCAAAGAAACAAACGAAGAGAAAATATTGTGTATCGTCTACTGCACTGGACTTTATTTATTAGCAGTAGTACCTCTCATCATTTCCATTGGAATATCATTGAAGATCAACCCAATAATGATTTTGTTTAATTTTTACTTTTTCTCCTTTCAAGACGAACAACCTTTTCTTTGGTTCCCTTTTTATGTGCTTTGTAGCTTAGCAGTATTTGTCGCTTGTTGTGAAGGAGCACAACTGGTTCCGATCCTTTGCTTGTTTGTCTTGCTGCTACCATTATTACCAAACCAAAGCGTTTCATGCATGAACCGTTTTCAAGCAAGATTTTGTCATTTAAAACACAATAGACTTGTACTACACTTCTTTTACCAAAAGTGTTTAGTGATTAAGAAACTGTCGGATTTTTGTAGACCCCAACTTGATTTCTCTATGGTCCTTGTTGGAAAATGGTTGCCTGCTTTGTTTTTTTTGTTAGTATTAGAATACCAGCACACAATTTCACAAACAAGCTTATACAGTTTTTGCTTGGAATGGCATCCTGAATAATACTTGTGTTTTCATTTATTGTGGTAACGATTGATTCAGGAGTTCCCCAATTGTGCACGGAATTGTTAGCTAAATCGAAGACGAGACTACACTGGGAATTCAAATTGGAAATAAAATATTTCCCCGCTAGAAAACTAATCGTATATCATTTTGCAATATTTGGTTTCATATTTTACGCATTCGATCATCAAGTCTTAACCGGATTAATTCTAGGCACAATGGAATTGGTTATGGATTTTCATATTTTGTTTTCAAAGCTACAATAACGAAAAATTTAAGGATCAATTGTGCGAATTTCGGAATCGATTATCCTAAGAGTATCCTCATTATGACAATCAGCAAAGCTGTGTTATTCCACCTGATTTTTGTATACTTCGGCACAATACCATTTACGAGGTTTAATTCGAAGTCATAGCAAACATACATTTATTATTCAGTATCTTTATTTATCAAAATATAATACGTATACAGGTTGAGTTCGTTTATGCAAACTATTATACTTTCACAAATATATATATAACAAAAATAACATACAGGTATGATAGGTCTATGTCTTTGTCAAATTGTGTGTCAAAAATATTACCTGTTTGATACTGTCGAATATACTTGGAGAATTTTAAAATAACTTAAATCTTTCTGAGCCTAAAATTTAGTTGAAGAATCAACTCTAATAAAAAATTAAATCAGTATGCTTCAATCACACGCACAAAACACGCGACAATCATACAATTGTGTTGTGAAATCTCTTAATTTTTTTCTTTGGGCTAATAAACGAGCGGGTTCCTTCAAGGTCGATCAGGTACTGCGGTTTGCGACAACTAATCCGACAAAAAGAACAACAGTTGGCTTTGTTTATAATGCCGTATGTATTAAGGATTTAATGAGAGACTAAGGTCTACAGCCCTAGTTAACACTATTCTACGTGTATGAGATACTGCGCATTATGCTTATCGGTGATCTTACGGTTAGGATGATTAGATTCCGATGATCCGGTTCTCGTTCCAAGGTCTCTCAGTGGGTGGAAGATCTCGAACAGTAAACTAACTGATAACTATCTTAGGAAATATATTCTAAAGTAAAGACACGTGAGGAAAGTACTGAGACACAAAACTAGTTTATTACTCCGTGGCCTCCGATCTCCGACTGAGCTCGCGCTCAATCACACACAGGCTTTTATAACCTCACATCTTTACATCATTCCGTAACTCTATGACTACATATTAAGTATAACACTTCTTAATTAATCCGTGAATTGATCCGTGAAAAGGAATACTCCTAGACAACGGTCAGAGATTTTGTGTCCCATTAAAAAGTAACGTTAAATTCAAATTGCATCACTTCCGTGGCTATTTTACTTAAACGTGTAAGCTATAGCTTGTTCGAAAGCTGACACAAACCTACAACTGGTCATTAAAGTTGTAAAAAGTTAACCAGGACAGCTACAGTACTTGTTTTAAGCCCAAAAACCATGAAATGTCCACTTATATCACTCATAAAACATAAACTAAGAGTTAAATCTTAATTCCGATCAATACAAAGTATAGACGAATCTTTAAGTTTTAAACAAAATTTAGACACAGGTCGCTGCGATTTAAACTGAAGGAGGAGATAGACTTTGAAGTTGAGCAATCGAGATGTTTAACTATCGACGTTATTCAGAGGGGAAACCGCTATATTCACACGAAAACCTTTGTTACGTTATCGTTCATCCCCAGAGGTGATAGAGACCCTTAAGGTGAGTGGTTGTCGAGGATCTTAAACACGTCTTTCGCACTATCCATCCGAAAGGTCAACGTTGCAACTCTCACTCGCTCCAATCAAGCTGTGCGACGCTGTTTATTTTGCACAATCCACTTTTAACAATTATTAGTTACTAGCAAAAGCAGGCCCGTCAAAAGACGGGGACAAGTCCTACAAAATAAATTAACTGTAAACTCTATAATTCGCATAGCGGGTGATTATGAGAGATAGCGAATACAAGAGTTAAGTTAAGTTCTAAGGTTAACACCTTACAGCTACCAACCGCTATGCATGACGTTATGTACAATTACCATCTTCAGATCGACATATTCAGCAGGGTTTAAATCATAACCTTTAATCTTTAGTTTTGCATGAACAACTCCCGGGTCTCCAGCACGGGAATGGTTTCATGCAGTAATTAAACATTCTTTCTTCTCGAGTCTCCAAGGGCTAATGATGCAAGGATCTCAATAGGTTCCTCATTAACGAGTAATATAAAGTCACAAGCGCCAAGAACTTCCGAGGCCCTGCTTGTGCACACAAGATCAGAGTTCCACAATTTTCCGTTATAACTTCAATTGCAAAAACCAATCCACACAGTAATATTCCAATTGAGCTTATCATTAACGCAGGCAACATTTCCGGATAAAGACTCATCGGACTAAAACTCAACTCCGTATTTTTCAAATTCCTGTTATAAGCTGCCACATAATTTGAATACAGAAACTTATCCTTTCTAGTAGAATTCCTGCTTTTAAACATTTCTAATCCTTCTTGTTCCAACCATCTTTAGAACAAATGATAAATTCCTGATTGGACTAGATATTCCAGTCGTCTGTACACTCGTCCCATGTTCAGCTCAGAATAATACAGAATAAAGTATCCCATTGTTCCCGGAAATAAGACATCCTCCCCTTTAACAAACTGAATGTCAGAGGATAAGTTGTTCAAAACGGGAAGTATTTTGTTTACATTAGCATTTGTGTCGACTGTAGCAAAGTCACAAGTCAACATTAACTTCTCTAGAATTGGAAATTCATTGCTAAGAAACATTTTCGATGTTAACAATATCACTTCGCACTTTTTATCCCGCTCAGTTATATTCTTCGAGCTCCACACATAAAGGTATGTCTTATATAACGAAAAGAAGTCAGAGTGACGCAGATGCCTTTTGTTAAACCTGCCCTCTAAATATTTGGACTCTTCTTCCGGACGCGCAAACGTTCCAATACTTAAATCGTTAGTATTCAGATCGCAAATTGATCTTAATTTAGTCTGCAATGGTGGCTGGATTGATTCGTTGGATGTTAATATTCCTTTGTAAACATTACTTAACACAACCAAGCTAAATGTCCACGCACTAAGCAAAATATACAACGGCAGCTTGAGCGAATTGTCTGTGAGGAGTTTTTGGAAATTAAAGTCCCTTCCATTTTCTAGCAAACTACCAACAATCAACTCTGCGTTAAACATGACATTAGTGAATATACTTTGCTTCCTTACTATATTACGATTCTTGTTTACCCATGCAGCTGCTAGTTTCATAAACAACGGTAAAGCAATCAACAAACAAACGAAAACGAGCCACACTTGTACATGAAAAGGAGTCAAATATGAAACCAAAAAGTTTATGGATGAAACGGATTTACGAAATATTCCGTTACATGTAACAAAGTTGAAAGAATACAAGTGAGACGCTGTAAATGTGTGGAACTGATTATTTCTGAAGGATGAAGGGTCTCCATATTTCACTTGTGGTCTGTATACATCATTTTCCAAAATCGCATGCTTTGAATGTTCACATTTTAATAATTGATCCACAGATCCACTCTCCGTAATGTTCAAACTATCAAACAGAAGAATTTCTATTAATCCAGGCATTCTCAGTCTCATTCCATCCGCATCAAAGTTTACATTAAACGGAGAAATTTTTGACACTTTACCAACTCTAACATTAGCCATATAGTCAGCATAACTATTGGCTCTCCTGAAATATGTAAACTGAGCAAACATTCTTAAGCCGTTGCTGGATGCGAAAGACATTGCCAAGTCAAAATGAGTTTTTGTCCCGATATGCTCTTTGCTGTCTGCCTGTTCAAACATACACTCGTCCACCGACACCGACACAACGTCATCGGGCAAGCAATAGTAACAAACATAAACCGTTTTTTTAAGCGTTTCAAAGGACGACTGTTTCATTCTCACTATAAACACATGAGAAATTAACCGAACTTGCTCATGACTCAAAAACCTGTTCACCCAGACATTCGGCTTCTCGTGAGTAACCAAAATCAAATAATGAAGCTCCAAATATCGGAAAGCAACGTAATCAGTGAAGTAGTAGCGCTTTCTGTACATCGTTGTTAATACCTTGACATTCGCGTGAGTAAAAATCGGTGCAGTTGCAAACAACGCGTTAAGAATGAAAACTTGTTCTTCTGTCATGTTCGCATATCCCAACCGTAATTTCTCAGGAAACATAATTTGGTTCAAAACACAAAATGTGTTCCTCCTTGTGTGGATCCGAGTTGTTAAACGGAAGTCTGAATTAACTACGTTCAATAAAACCGGAACTTTTAAACCGGTGATGTGATCTTCAGCGTTAAAGTACACAAAGTTAATAATACAGTCCGAAAAGCTTTCAGTCAAATCCTGAATTGTTGTTGATTTTATTACAACTACCATCAGAATTAAAACGGGAGCAACTAAACATTGGGTACGCAAATGAATAGTTTTGCCCATTTTAAAGACCTTACTAACTGTAAATACAAGTTTTATCCACAGGAGAAGATTATTCACTGCCGTAAAGACTCTTTGTGATGGGCTCCTCTCTCATAGTGTCTCAGTCCCAGTGGTGGTTACAATAGTGAAGTGCCGATGGGTTCAGCTCACGCCCAGTGTAACAAAAAGTCCCTCGGGAAGAGGACAAATGTCGCACCTTTCTAGACATACTTATCTGAGGCATGTGATTTTTATATTGAGATATGTATTTTAAGCTTGTATAGGCAACCCATAATAACATACAACGACTCTCAACAATATTTCTAAATCGTTTGAAGCATTATCTAACATTATTTTTCAATTGCCTTAAAACTGTCAATTTGTTATCAATTTGTACTTTGTGCTATAATAATTTAATACCCTGAAGCACCCAATCATTCACCTCCGCTCGTAAATTGTCAACCCTGAAGAACAATCGTAAGTTGGACAGATAAATCGTATGCACTTAAATATTTAATCAATATTTGCCACATTAAATAACATATAACCTTATATGAATTTAGTAAAAATTGAAGTTTTTATACTGCTTACTACTTCACATAAACCTTGAATTAAAAACTTTGATGTAGTATGAATATAATGTAGCATATATTAATTTCAAACTGCGTTGGAACACCCGAATAAACAAGATATTGATTCTCTCGTCTTCATTGTTACACACTCGTAAACGTCGATGGCTCAAAGTAATCTTAATGTCACTTAACATCTCCATTATATTTATGTATTATCCTATTTTATATTCATTGTAGTGGACGACAAGGGACAGTGACACAGTTTCACAAGACAAGAAGCATTTAAAATTAGCTTAATTAAACAAATAAGAATTACGTGTTTTCCCCAACGGTATTTACTAAACTTAAGAATCCGTAAAGTCGTTTAGAAGTTGGGTCCAAATTTATGGCTAACAATTAAAATTTCCGTGCACAAAAAGATTTATAAATTCTGTTTAACTATTTTCATTATAATACATCCTATCAGGACATGACAAACTTGGCCACATGGTTTTTAAATGTTGGCAAGGCTCATTATCTTATAAATAATCAGAAAGCACTATGCCACAAACCACTTTAACAAAAACATACGCTTACAGTAACCGACAGATAATGAGTTGTTTAACACTAGCCAAATTATTAAAAACAGGATGGGGGAAATAAAAGTTTAACAGAGCAAACTCTTTCCAGCTGTTTGTCTCCCAAATTCTGATTCCTTTATTTCAAGGAAACTGATTCATGAAGTTATAAAGCAAACAATGTGTGCTTAACTCATCTCATACTATTAAGTGCTTAAAACTGATAACTTAAGAACTCTGGTATTCTGGGAATTTATTCAAAGACATTTTGTTTCATTCTGAAGAAAACAAAGGCTCATCTAAAGGTCTAAACAGAGGGCATTAAAACAAAATTATATGAGTTTATATTCCCTAAAATTGAACGGGGTTTTCATTCACTAACTGAATGTTATATGAACCTCAATTGAACACTAATTAGGGCATGTGGCTTTTCTGACCGTATTAACCGTATGGAAATGGTGATTGGTGGAACATCACCACGCACGTTGCGTACAAAAGAGAGAATTATTGTAGGAACTGTTATGATGAAAGTGATGACGGTGATAAGTGAGGGACTGGTGAAGGACTGCCCACCGGAACACACCAGAAGATAAATGCAAAACCATCAAAAGGAGCAGAAGCACCTCGTTATGAACAGTATCAATTGCACACCTAAATTCTACCTACGGTTTATCAATTAAGTTTAATTTAGGACATTTTTACCATACACACAATTTTCCGTTTTTGCTATTTCATTCCAATATAAACGAGTAGCAACTCCAAACAAGACTGCAAAATGACTAAAACGAGAGGAAAGAAAGATGCTCCGAAGATCTTAACTACAAAATACCGGAGAAATAATACAATTTGTAATGATTCACAGAGATAACAGTAGATACGAGGGATTAAGCAGCTTAAGCTAACGTATGGAAAAACCCATCATCGAAATAAAGAGCACCATATGAAGTGTACCAACGTGGTATCTTTCACTTACTGTGAATATTTATACTTAAGCCAGCAAATCCAGATTTTATGGAGCTGGCCTGTACCCGTAGTTAAACACATGGTGACGTCAATTAATCCATTTATTTGACATTTAATTAAATGTATGTAACGAAATGTTTATTAAGATTATTAAACTACGTGTTTCATTTCTAATTATTTCATAAATTCAGTTCCCTTAAGACAATGCGTATAACAAGAAACAGTAACTGAATATAAAACATTTAACTGGACATTCAG
Source organism: Isotomurus graminis (assembly GCA_034696565.1). NCBI lineage: Eukaryota > Metazoa > Arthropoda > Collembola > Entomobryomorpha > Isotomidae > Isotomurus > Isotomurus graminis. Next base: position 16,537 of record JAQGAB010001292.1, read on the forward strand.
AAAGTAAAGCATAGTTGCTCATCAGTACGAGCACACGCAATGAGAGGCATGGATTACAAGGACAGGAAGAGAATGAAGAGATAGCCAGTGATAAGACCCATAGAGATTCGGCAAATACATTTAAGGTTTACACAAATGATATATAAAGTCAAGTTCATCAGTTCATGTTGGGCTAATGTATGGAAAAATCCATCATCGAAATAAAGAGCACCATTTGAAGTGTACCAACGTGGTATCTTTCACTTACTGTGAATATCTATACTTAAGCCAGCAAATCCAGATTTTATGGAGCTGGCCTGTACCCGCAGTTAAACACATGGTGACGTCAATTAATCCATTTATTTAACATTTAATTAAATGTATGTAACGAAATGTTTATTAAGATTATTTAACTACGTATTTCATTTCTAAGCATTTCATAAATTCAGTTCCCTTAAGAGAATGCGTGTAACAAGAAACAGTAACTGAATGTAAAACATTTAACTGGACATTCAGAAAGTAAAGCATAGTTGCTCACCAGTACGACCACACGAAATTGAAAGGCATAAATTACAAGGGCACGAAAAGATAGCCAGTGATAAGAGCCATTCGTCAAATACAGATAAGAAGTACACAATATATATTTGAAGTCGATTTCATCAGTTGATGTTGGACAGAATGAGGTTCACCACTTATCTTCTTCGCAATATATTGATTATTCACCAGGTCGACTTATTTAACACTTCTGGACAATCAGTTGAACAACGAGGTGCCACTTTATACGCTGAGAGCCATTTTTGCAACTGAAAATGGGTGTAAAAAACGCTTGTAAGCGACAGTTGGTGAAGTTGGAAGCACAAGTGGAAGAAACGAGAACTATGAATCTTCAACTTAGGGAAGAATTAAAGTGTCTCACTGAAAGGCTCCGTACAGAGTGCAC
>JAQGAB010001293.1:0-17448 GCA_034696565.1 Isotomurus graminis
ATTGTTTGTCTTGAGTTCTCATAACTGTTTGGTTTCCAGTTTAGCTCGTTGCACTTGAAAACCCAAAAGGTACATAACAATGAGGCGTTTAATTTATGGAGGACAATTGAAATGAGGTACAAGTCGGAGTGGTAAAGTTTAAATGGATTGCGTTGGGCCATTTCTGCTGTGTTGAAGTTTCTAAACGCCCCTTCGGTTTCCTCTATTGATTCCAGTTCCACAGAATACTTTGAAGGTGATCTCTGGTCACTAAAGAAGATATTAAGTGTAAGTTGCTGATAAACCTTACAATTGCTCTTGAGGAAACCTTCTACTCCAACAATTTCAAAACAAACGAAAAATTCCGCAGAATACTTCGAGAGATACACAAAGGCCGTGTTAAACTTCAAATTATAAAAATGATGTTCGGTAGGAGGCTCAAAAATAAGAGCAGGCCACTCCGCGGGTTTCTTCTTTCTTCTTTCTTCTTTAGTACCATCCGTAAGCACATATTCGACATTTTGGTTTAATGAATGTCTGAAACCCCTGCTGAGGTAGGTAGTGTGGGAGAGGAATACAAGCAACAAGCGGCACTCATGGCCCTTTGACCTGAAAATGTTAAAACGCCAATGATTCAACACGAAGTGTTTGAAATGAAAAGGGTTCTTGGAATGTATGAACTCAAGAGAAACCGGACATGTCTGTGGATACGCGTTTGATGGGACAAAGTTTTCTGAGTGCACCGTTTCGTCCCTCATAAGGCGGATGTGACATTGTGCGATATCCTTGAAGTAGGAGAGTATTGACGGACCTTCCATCTGTGCAGTATAGCTATTCATTTCCCTAAGAAAGGGCAGAATCAATAAGCTCCAGTACAACACTTTCAAGTATTTGGACATTAAGGAATGATCTATAAGAAATATATTAACTTGAAAACATGATTTGGATTCAGAGATATACAAATCAATTTTTGATTAAAACTTGTGAACAGTGTAATTGCTATGCGATTTCCCTTGAAAGTATTTCAGTCAACTTAGTTTAACAAACCACATTTTTGTATTATTTTGTAAAACATTTGCGCGGGATAGATTGGAATGTGAAAGTTGCGAAAGAGGCAATTAATAGCCTACGTGGAGCTGCTTTCCTGTTGCTAAATCGGCTGTAGTTGCGTTTTTCCCATGTGGAAAGTAGCATATAAAAATCCAAGCACTTTGTGATTGGTAATAAGTAATTTCCTATCCTAAACTTAATTAATGTGAGCGTTGTAGGTAGAAACGGAATTGTGTTTCACAGAATATTTACAACCTGCCAGTATATTTTACTTGTCTTGTAATAAAGATCACGAAACGCATTAAAAGTGATACATCGACTAATCCAGTGAAGAACTATGTTTGTGTTCAATGAGCATCTAGCCCAGTTTTCTAACTTTCTGTTCAATGTGCCTGAGAAAAAGGAGCTGCTCAACGATGCCCAAATAAAAAGTTAAAAAGTGTCCCAGTTTTATTGATCGAAAACTTCTAGCTGGACAGAAGCTAATAATAAACCACAAAGCCACTTTAAGCGCCTAACTGAATTAAAAATTAGCAGCACAATTTCTAACTGTTCGGCGACGAAATATGTGAAACACTTTTCATCTCCTAAAAGCTTTTTTTGACACGAAACATTTTATCTGCGTGTTGATATTGAAATCTTCTAGCACCTTCTTTATTTAATTTCAAAGCACGCTATGAAATGGTTTTAATGTAGTTGCTATTTATTGCCAGAAAGCTTGTTGTCAATTCAAAATTAGTATGGAATATTTCGTCCATCCTGTTTGTGTAGTCCTGCAGTGTTGTAGCCCAGTTATTTGGAGCTTATAAGCTCACCTGTGTCGTCCGCATGTTAGTAATTTTTCGGCTTAATATCTCTTCATTCTGTTATCTGATTATCATTAAATACGGTTTCGAAAAGCGTATCGGATTCTGTTACCAAGTTTTGGAGGCAAATAAATTTATTGATGCCTAAAAAAGGGTGCGATGCCTGAAAACGGTTGCGATGTCTGAATGACGAGTGCGATGCCAATATAACGATCAAAGTGTGATAAATTGTTTTCACACATGCGATGCCAGAATATATATCGAGCGCGCATTTCTCACAAATTGAATCTCTCGGTTGTACAAACTACACACTGAAACTACACATTACAAATGCACAATGATGTCTAAATCGTTCATTCATATGCAGCTAAATTGGCCTCGGATTTAAACTTAAGGTTGTACTGGATCACGTGAAGAAGTCATAAAGTGAGGACTACTGCGGGGTTACGTGAGAAACTTACTCTTATGTAAGCTTACGGCAGAAATGGGTGTTTTTCGAAACTCTTTTTCTCCTTTCGAATTTAAAACTATCATTTGGATTTAGTTTCTTCTGACGCCAAAACGGTTGTGTCAAAAAGTTAGGGACTGGAGTTTCGAATTTATGCCAGTGTATCATTCGGACACACTACCTGCTGCCTAGACTGAACCACTAACACTTGTGCTGTCTAGGCCTGGTCCAATAACACTTAATTGATGCACAGCAGCCCATGATTAAGTATAGTGTAGTGAAATATACTAGGACGAAGTTTCTTTTATGGCCATAAACACTTACAATTAGTGGGTTGTAAAGAACCTCTACCTAGGGTTTAGTAACCTGGATGTCATGTATGTATGTATGTTGTTTGGGATAGCACTTAAGCTTGCTGCTCGGGTCACAAGGACTCACTGCAGTTTAACAACAGTCTGATACTAATATTTGGGTATCACAACGAATCTGCAGGAGATTAGCGTGTGTATTTAGCATATCTTGATAGGCACAGGACAGTTACTTGACAAACGTCACTTCCACAGCACACCTTTCCCAGAAACTAGTACCAGCTCCAGCACTCTGTTGGTGTAATATGCGTAGTTCTGATGCCCCAGTGCACTAATCTCAACCCAGCCAGACATTACCTTCACTGTAGCCACTACTGGGACTGAGCTTCTATGAGAGAGAAGCACAATCCCGTTCACGCATAAGCCCAGTGATAGAGCCACTGGACAACGGAGCCGTGGCCGGATGTCATGTATGTTGGTAAGGAAAACGTTTGGGATATTCAAATACGTAAAGGAATATTTTACTGTCAATCGGAGACACCTAGAATTTAAAGAAAAAAGATTCGTTACTCTAGATATTCAAAGGATTTTCAGAGCTTAAACTGAAATAAAGAGCATGGCAATGTTTTGTAATAAATATATCCATGAAGTTATTGGAGACTGCGTCAATAAAGAATTATTTATTGAACATGATTTCGGGTTTTCCGGGTTTCATATATCGATTTAAAGACATAAATTTACAAGTAAATTGCCAACTTTGAAACACAATGTCCTAGCTATATATCAATAAGACTTCATCATGTCTACAAGGAGACTCAGGATGACCCCGGAGTAGACGTTAGACAATATTTAACATTCACAGACAACTGAGCCAATGTTGTCACTTAAATTAACGAATCTAAAATCAAGAGAGTAAGTATCTAAAACGAAGTATATTTCAAGATGTATACGGGCGTTAAGAATTAATTAGTAATGCACAAATCACCAGCAGGAATGGTACTGAAAAAATATTACACTGATTACTCTCTTATCACTCATACTGCTTCTGTTTGCACTGGTTCATGATGGGCTGGATTTATAGTTTGTAACATTTACATCAATTTTTAATATTAAGTCTTAAGTGGAGCCTTCCACCTAATAATGTGTAGTCTCAATATGCAATGAAGAGTGTATGAAGAGTTATTAATTAGTGAATAACTCGGTACTGCGAATTGCGGCAGTTACCCCTCGAGGTCACAGTATAGTTTAAGGTATATAGATTAAGTTGGTCAAGTTTGAAAAATGTCCGATAGGAAGTTATCTTGCGACAGTGACTTCAAACACTTCTTTAGAGGAGAAATGCATTCGAAGAAAAGGTAGCGAGGGAACAATACTTCCAGCTTAAGTAAATATCTGAACTTGCCTCCTTGGTATAATCGTGGTCATCCGGATTATTAACAACTAAATAAATAATTCCTTTTATTTTTAGCTATTTTTGTCTCTACAAAAGGTTTATTTTCAACTATATCGACGTAGTCCTGCCCTCCTCAGTTGTCATCCCAAGGACACCAGGACAATATTTAGCGCATCGTAACGAGACCGTTAAAAGTTGATTAAACTAAACATGTTAAATGGCTTATTACAAAATCTTCGAGCTATCCAGATTGTCCAGGTTACAACGTAGTTATTAATTATAGAGGTATGAATACTTTAATCTGCATTCACTAGCAAATTTGTAAATAAAATCCCGTCTATTCTCAGATGGAGATAATCCTCTTACCCCACACGTTAACTTGAGTGTATTTATCCTCCAGAGATTGAGTTTTTGATAAGCGCTTGGCTCGATAATTCGTGTGTTTATCATAGTGAGACTTAGATTATTAACCAACCCAACATGAACATAACTGCAACCAGAACTATCAACATACGCTCAACTTGTTTTTGAAGAATACAAAAATTATAATTTGTGTTGATGACGCAGTCAAGAAGTTACTGAGGCATAGTAAAGTAATTGTTACAAAATAAGAATCTGTGTTTATTGTCAAAGCATTGGTTTTATCGAGCACAAATAAATGAACAATATACAAATGTTACAATCTGTATAAGGGCTGTACAATACATCTAACATCATCAAGCTTAATTAAACTCACGAACAATCCTCACTATAGTGACGTTTTCAGTTCCTACCGTCAGAAGTGTCAATTATTATTAAATTAAGTTCATAAACATACATCATAAAAATCATAGAGTCGTTCCCTCCGAATTCCGGAGTAAAACATTTTCACGAAGGTGTGGAAACAAGGAGAAGCATAGAAAATACTTTCATAGATTGCTGAGTCTAAATCTATTTGAATATAAAAATTGTAGAATGCAAGTACAGATGTTGTTCCTAAAAACTCTTCTACTGTTAAAGAGTTTATGGTTATTTGAATGTCGTCCAGGGTGTCGGTAAATCCACTAGATGTGTCCACGTAGGCTCTCATTCTCCACGACACACGGCGGAGCTGCGTCTCGCTTCCGCAGACGTAGTTATGAAGACAGATTGAGTTGACGTGCTTGTCGCGTGCTTATCATTATTTTTCCATGTGCGAGAAGGTTTTTAGAATTTGAGTTGAAGACCGATAGAAGTGGGTTCGAAGCAATCGCTACTTCTTCTCCTGTCTCTCCTATGCACAAGGAGTATCTGACTGCGTCAGCGCCCTTGTACAACAAGCGGGTGTAACATACCTCTACCCAGAGTTCCACATCTTGAAAACCTTAGGCAGTTGCTGCCTAAGAAAACCAAAAGACAAGATTGTCGTCGAAAGTAATCCAAACACTTTATAGGAGCTTCAAATAAGACTTTTAATCGATCACCAGTATCGCGTTTATTACAAATCAATTTTATTAATGGCTGGTTTCTCAAACAAAGTCTTAGTGTCTATTCGTACTTCTATTGCTTTATTTGTGTAGATTGATAAATAGCAAAGCTATTCCGATCATAACTTACTTAACGACAGTAAATAAGATAATGTGGCTTAAATGTTTGCACAAAATCGATGCATCATGCAATAACAAATTCACACAGCCACATACAGCATTCGTCTATTCATTTCTTACCTTAATTGCTTTGTCAAAAATTATTCTGAAATTGTATTGTAACCATTTGATTCATGCTACGAGATATTTGTATTATCTTGTATTGTTTTATTTGTGCTAGATTGCTACGAGATATTTGTCCCATATCATATTTGCTAATCAATCCAGTCAGATAAAACTTGTACAGTCAGAATTGCGCCCCATCATAAGATTTCTGTATCATTTAGAAGGGATACTAATATTTGGGTTATAATAAATATTTGAATGAACTGGAAAACGACATGAGTCTGTATTGGTTAATGAATTTCAACATTGGATTTCAGGATTTGATGTGGTTTATAAAATTGTCAACTTTTATTACCATTCATGATTTTATCTTTACATTTCGTGCTATTAATCCTCATAATCTTGAATTTATGTCTCCCATGAAGATACGCGTTTCACTATAATATTCTCAAGCACATTTGCTAAATATTAAATGCTTTTAGTGGGCTTTTTGGGAGTACTGCGGGATAATAAACTTTCAACTCATTTGAGGAACACTCTTCAAGTTTCTACATTCAATTCCAAAAAAACACACATATTAAAGAGACGCGAAAATTGATTTTTTAATTTCATTACGAACAGCGGATAATAGATTTTAAAAATGTTTCTCGAAAGCCAACTATTTTTTACCGATTTTATTTCCGAATCACAGCTCAATTCTCAATAATCCAATTCACATTGAACCAGAAAAACAAAAAATTTCAACTTATAACCAAACCCTATTGGAATTCAATAGTCTACTTTCTTACTTTCATTCACCTGCTGTACATGTTAGGAGCTACAATCATCTTAATTCGCCGCATGCATCAGGAAGAAAATATGTCGGTTATCTCATCTGCCTGTCACATTCTGGGAATTATTGGAAGTTTGTACTTGCTGCTTTATAGAGGAATGTACACTTTGATGGCACCAGATGTTGTCAGTCTCATGAACCGAATGCTTCTGTTGGAACAAACGCATCTTAGCCGTGAGTAAAATTTGTAGCTTTAGTTTGTATTTTAGTTCTTAAGTGCAAAACACATAATAATATATAACCTTGCAGGATTCAACTACATACACAACCTGAGTTTCTTTGTGTCCAAAACTACACTGATACTTACTTTCATTTCTGGTTTAACGTTTTTCTTGGTAACAGTACTAATGTATGTATTTGATTTGTGGTTACTTCCCATAAGATCTTTTGAAGCTTTAATGACTTCCAAGGATCTAACTACTTCAACCTACTTAATCAAAACCATCAGCTTTGCAATAGACATTCTACAGTTTGGATTAGGAAACTTTCTGGGTGCCACGTTTCTTTCAAATTATCCTTCAATTGGGCATTGTTTCCTTACCGATGGCTTGGTCAAACTAATAAAGTAAGCAGTTATAGGCAACAGAAGTTTATTTGTCAATGTTTTGTCTTTAAAATACTCCTCTGTATTAATATGTTCAGCTACGTCAAGTCCGGTGGAATACAAACTGCCCTTGACATGAACAAAACTATTCAAATCTACTCTGCTCTTCAAATAATTGAACGGTGTTACAATAATAACTTTAGAAAAGTTATCTGGCCGACCGTTTTGCAGCTTGGAGTCTTTATTTTTTGTTGGCCCAGTGCATTGTGCATTGGAAAGTGGGGAGAAATATCCAACGATCCACGGCTGGTGATTATTATTGTAGCTATTAACCAAGGGTGGTTGACTGTTCTTCTAGCTCCTACGGTTGCTTCAAAAGTCCACAAGAAGTCAGTGGAGCTTAGTCAACAATGCAGGGGGGTCACTCAGCATATGAAGAACAATCCTTATTTAAAACGGCGAGTCCGATTTATTCATCCATTAGCTATTTGGATACACAGCAACTACATTGATTCGGAAATGCCACTTAATGCTTCCCTATTTTGCATTAACAGTACTATATCATTAGTATTAGTTTTTAATAATTAATAAGTACATAAGTTCAGTCATAACGGCAACAATACATTGAGTCTTCAAACAGTTTTGAGTCTTGCATCAAGTATACACACCATGGATATTAACAAAAGGAAACTAGATTTATTTTTAGCCTAAATACCCAAATATCTAATTTAAGGTTTTTTACAAGACGTGGCATTTTTATTGCATGACTTAAAAACCATGTCATAGTATTCCATTTGACTCGTATATACAATTAATCGTGCGAATGAGTTATGCTAACTCGTTCATCCGGGTATATAGAGATGACAACTAAAACCAACAATGTTCACATTTCTCTTAAGTATTAGCTGATCAGGCAAGAATAAATAAAAGAGACCAAAAATGTTGTCTCAGGTAAGATGAACATTGGATAGCTATGAAATTAGAGTTTTAACTAATCACGCTAATTATATACTCATTTGGTATAAACGTTCAGTTCTCTTTTTGCAATAAATGAATATTAGTATTCTTCATTTTATCACAACTTGATCAAGAGCAACATTTTACGATAATACGACATTGCGAATGAACTAGTGTAATTAATGAGTAAGTTTATTCTTTATTATAATCATGGTAGTAAAATAGGTATTGGATAATGTTAAATTTGACTTGTGACAGAGTAGTGGGCTGCAAAGAGCGTTGAGAAAAAGTTCAGTAAGAGTCCTCATTGAGTATAACACACAATTAAGCCTACTTTGAATAACCTTCTGTTCGCTCTGCTTTGAAAAAGTAGCTGGAAAAAACAGTATTAAGTTTAAAGCTGTCCCAGTTATTGTTCCAAAAAGCTGAGCTAGAGAGGCGTTAATAATAAACCGAAAAGGCACATTAAGCACCTAATTGATATTCATATAAGGACTACATTTTTCTTCTACTTGAACCTGTTTTTGCCCAAAGTTTTTTATCTGCGTGATGATAGTCAAACCTCTTGGCACCTGTTTTATGCAATTGCAAAACCCCGAAAGGCAGCTAAGAAACGGTTTTTTGTATAGTTGCTGTTTATTCTCAGAAAGCATATCGACAATTCTACTTTAGTAAATCTGACCCATCATGTTTTTGTAGTCCTGCAGTTTCTTAGCCCAGTTAATTGGGGCCTATGGGCTCATCTGATTCGTCCGGATATTCCGTATAGTGTTATTAATCATGCAGTTAAATATCTATTAACTCCTTCACCTAATTAGCAGTTTATTCGACGCACGGTTTGGAAAAGTGAATAGAACTGTATTACTAAATTTTGGTGAATTCGGCCCGAAGGGGGATTGACCTCTCTTAAATACTTTCATGGTCGCAAGACATCAGGATTTTGACCAACTTTGGTAGTCACATCGAAGATCGAAAGATTGCACCAGAGTGCTTTAATCGGGATTAAAGGTACCAAAATTCTGGTCGCTAATGTATACAGCAGATCAAAGTTTCAGTTTCGTCTACATTTGAGTACGTATGACATACATAAGTTTGAAGAAATATTTGCAATATAATTATGTTAACTATGAATTTCAAAATTGACTGGGCTTGTTGTGGCACTTTAGATTGGGTTTCCTTGATTTGATTATAATGTTTTATGTGGCTTTACCTTGAGGCCCTATTCTATTCGGTTATGGGTTTATATTGAAGCCGCAATTAGTAAATCTTATTACTTATTTTGACGAAGTGTGAGATATTTTAAGAGAATTCTGAAGTTCACGATGCTGTGTAATGTGATTAAAGAACTGTTATGGTGCATTAAACATAGATATATTATAAGAACTACGAGATTTTTATTACAGGTGTAGATCGAAGGTTCCAAAAACTCGTGTAGGAAATCAAATTTCACTCAATGAAGAGTGTTGATTGTCTGCATGGTCTACACATAGCACCTTATCTATATTTGAATTCACAGCTGACTGGTTCAGACATTTTCACGGAACTATCAATCCGGGAGTCCAAACTGACTTCTCTCTCATCATCTAATTCTCAAATACAACCTCCGCATTTCCCAGTCCCCTGGTTGCTTTTACATAATCTGTCTGCAATACCCAATTCATTGTTTAAACCTTCGTTTATTGACTTGTGGTCCTTGATCTTAACTACTGTTGTCAGATTCAACTGATTCCGTCTTCCTGCCTATTCGCGACATAAAAGCAGCACTTATCTTCACTGGATATCTTCGTCATGAGACTTGTCCTGGCATCCCCGTGTGGTGTCACTTTTTAACTCCATTCTTTAGCTTTGAAATCCGCGGAATGTTTGAGATATGTTGTTTTTGCATTTAATGGGACAGATTGCTTTCAATTACAACCTCATTGCTCTTCTTCAGCTGCCGTTTATGTCCAGGAAACTGAAGACCCTCGTGTTCTCCTGCACTCGGCTTCTTAGTGCTTTACAGTTTCTCAACATTTGAAGGATTTGTGGAAACCGAACCTCCATTTGCATTCACCAGCAGCTTAACATTCTTAAACAAATCCGCATAAACACAAATAAAACGAAAGCTTTTAGGTAAAATTGAAATCTGAGGCGGTCTTCCTGCCAAGTAATTTAGGTGACTGAATGCCTTGATTTCTATAATCTTATATGTTTTTATTTTTGCCATATTTGAGTTGAAGTAGGATGAGTTTTAATTAACAACTAGTAGCGTCCAGGTGAGAAACCACCGTAGGTCCATGCCCTCTGAATACTCATCCGAATTCGTTTATTAACAATCAAGGCGACTTGTTGAGGAAGTAGGAGTTAGAATACAACTTCTTTGAGTATTTGGAGTGAACACCGAACGTGAATCTTTGGATTAATGACCACCAAGTTTTACGTTAAATTAGCCCAGATATATTTGCTTCACATATTTCTTTAATGTCATAAAACGATAAGTTGATCAGTTCACAGAAGATCTTCAAACTTTAGAGCAGTTGTGTTGATGTGTGTGGGAATATCGTGTGTCTTCGCCTGATTTTCAAGACTAAGACACTTTCCCTACCCACCTCTCCATATCTCACTAAATCTTTACTATCCCCCTTAAAACCCAATATGGGGAAGTACCACAGTACACAACAATAACGTTAGGCCCTTATAACTACATTTTCAAAAACATCTTGAACAAGTAGCGTAAGCCTTATGCATGGGTTCATTGTTAGTATATATTTCTCTTTAGTTGCAGCTGACTAGAAAAACTAACGAACAAGATTGTCGTCGAAAGTAATCCAAATGTTTAATATGAGCTTTTAATTTGAGTGTAAATGTATCCCCTTCATTACAAATCAATTTTACTATTGGTTTCTTCCGCAATAAAGCCGTATTGTCTATTCGTACAACTATCGTTTTATTGTGCTAGATTAATATAGCTAGCTATTTCGATTATAATGTTGACAGAAATTAAGATAATTTGGTTTATATGTTTCAATAAAATCGAAAAAGATAATAACAAATTCTTGGCCACAGAAAGCAATGGTCCATTCATATCTTATCTTAATTACTTTCTCAAACATTACGTTTTAAACCTACCTTGTTTTCAATTGTAGAAATCGCTTCTTTGAATCTTTTAATATCAGTAATTGGAAATTTAATTAGTGCGAGATAGTTATCCCAGATCGTATTTGCTATTCAACATAGCCAGGTAACTATTAAAGTCAGGATTGGGCCCTATCAAAATATTTCTTTATCATATTCAGGGTAGACCATCATTTAGGTTGTGCGGAATGTTTGAACTAGCTGAAAAAACCAGACTCTGTAACAGTTAATGAATTTCTGTTTAGGATATGAGGATTCAATGTGCTTAATACTCTTGGCAACTGTTATTACCATTCAACATTTTATCAGTACATTTCCTGCTATTAATATTCCTAATCTTAGATTAAAGTGTCTCATGAATATAGGCTTTTCAATGTAATAATTCTTAGCACACCTGTTAAATTTTAAATGCTTTTAGTGGGCTTTTTGGGTGTACCGCTGGGTTATCCAATTTCCACTCATTTAAAGAACACTCCGTGAGCTTTTAAAACCATTCACAAAATAATTCGCAAATTTAAAAAAATAACACAACTGATCTTCATATTATATCGCAAACATTAAATAAGAAATTCTAAAAATGTTTCTCCAAAGCCAACCATTCTTTTACCGTTTTTATTTCCGGCTCACGGATCACGTCCCAATAATTCCATTCACATGGAACCAGAAGAACAAAGCATTCCAACTAATAACCAAACCCTACTGGAATTCAATAGTCTATTTGCTTACTGTCATTCACTTTCTGTATGTTTGTGAAGGTACATGGGTCTTTTATCGCCTCATGCGTCAAGACGAAAATATATCAGTCATATCATCTGCCGGTCATATCCTGGGAATTATTGGAAGTTGGTACGTGCTGCTTTATAGAGGAATTTACACGTTGAAGGCACCGGATATTGTTAATCTCATGAACGGAATGCTTCTGTTGGAACAAACGCATCTCAGCCATGAGTAAAATTTGTAGCTTAAGTCAAGTGCAAAACACCTAACAATATATTACCTTACAGGTTTCCACTACATACACAACCTGAGTCTCTTTGTGTCCAAAACTACGCTGATACTTACTTTCATTTCTGGTTTAACGTTTTTCTTTGTAACAGTACTAATGTATGTATTTAATCTGTGGTTACTTCCTATAAGATCTTTTGAAGCTTTAATGACTTCTATGGATCTAACTACTTCAACATATATAATCAAGTGCACCAGCATTGGAATGGACATTCTGCACTTTGGACTAGGAAACTTTCTGGGTGTCACGTTTCTTTCAAATTATATTTCAATTGGGTATTGTTTCCTCTCCGATGGCTTGGTCAAACTCATAAAGTAAGCAGTTATAGGTAACAGTAGTTTATTCGTCAATGGTTTGTCTTTACAACAATCTTCTGTATTAATATGTTCAGCTACGTCAAGTCCGGTGGAATACAAACTGCCCTTGACATGAACAAAACTATTCAAATCTACCCTGCTGTTCAAATAATTTAACGGTGCTACAAAAATAATTTCAGAAAAGTTATCTGGCTAACCATTTTGCAGCTTGGACTGTTTATTATTTGTTGGCCCAGTGCGTTGTGCATTGGAAAGTGGGGAGAAATATCCAACGATCCCCGGCTGATGATTATTATTGTAGCTATTAATCAAGGGTGGTTGATTGTTCTTCTAGCTCCTACGGTTGCTTCAAAAGTCCACAAGAAGTCATTGGAGCTTAGTCAACAATGCAGTGGGATCACTCACCATCCAATGAACAATCCATATTTAAAACGGCGAGTCCGAGTTATCCATCCTTTAGCTATTTGGATACACAGCAATATTTGAAAAAATATGTAACATGCGTATGGAATTCAGGCGGATTCTTGGTATGCAAATTGAAAGGATTCAACAGGTTTTGCTTCAAGGAAATATTCTCACTATATTTATTGCGGCAGGTAGTGCAATTGGAAAATGCTGAGAGAGTTGAGTGAGTGGTTTTGCTAGCTGCAGGCTTCGAAGGGTGTTCTCACGTTAACATTTTTACTATAGACGGCTTATTAAATATATAAATCCTTACGTACAAACGTACTCTAAGCATTTTATTACTTGTATAGCTAGGGATTTTATGTACTGAAATGCCACACGATACTCCTTGGAACCACTTTCTCTGTCCACAAGACAGTGGACGTAGTTATTGATAAGCAAAATTGTATAGGCAAATTTGTATTGTATATATTAGGCCTGTTTGGTAGTGATGAAATACGCTCATACTATGCTAAAGCTTTAGATGTATTGGAATTCAAGGGAAATGTGAGAAGTAAATTATTTACTTATCTATATAGTTTCGTTAACAATGCCAAGTTAATGAATAACTTTATCCAATTACTACTTCTGTATTCTCGTAAAAGATTATTTCAAATAGTAGACGGGAAAATAATATGAGTGTAACTTAACATAATGGGAGATGCACTCATCCAAGTGTACAAGTTAATAACTTGATTAGTTTATACTATTCAACTTTTACATTAAGACTTCTGGGTCGCCTACAAATACCTTTTCGTTTTTAAATAATTCGAAAATACATACGAAATAATGTCGTACTGTACGAATGATTATTTAATGTCTGTATGGAAAACATTTTGAGTGATCAGTGGAATTAAATGGGAACAGAATTAGCTTGGCCTGTGACCTCATTATTTATCCAAAAAACTATAAGTCTCCACATTCATAATTTTCTAGATCGTATTCTTCCAATTCCTAATTAAAGAGTTTGATGAAGTAGAACCTTCCATTAACTAATTTCTATATGAGAGGCGAGTTCAACTCAACGTTATGTAGACTTATTTGCCATGTAGATAATACAAATGTATTGCATTACTTTAAGTAATAGTTTTACATGATTAAAAGCAGATCCTAGAATAATCAGATTTAGAGCTAAAATCAATAAGTCCCGTAGGGTGTGGGTGGACAAGTTTGAAGCATTGAATTTTTGATATAGAATTGTTAAGATTGGTAAAAGTAGTGAAAGTTAATCGACATATCACCAAATACCCTCAGTAAAGAATAGGAGGGTTAAGTTGAATCTTTGAGCTAATCGAAGTTGTTTGCATTAATCTGCTTCACACAGCTACAACTAGAATGAGCTATAACGAACTGTGCATTAATTCATTGTTTTACTGTCCTCTTATGTTTAAATAACAGTTCCTGAACACTTAACCATAGGGACAAATCAACTTGTTAATCATCAATCAAATAGATCACGTGTATATCCGCCATCTTTGGGTGGATGCTTCTTTAGGAACAATGCTTCCTCGGAGACTTTGAACTTGTCAAATGAGGTGGAGGTGAGTCCCTTGGCGACTTGGTTCGCGTGAGCCACTTTCGCCAGCCTTTCCAGATCTTCAGAGTGCTTTCCTCGTTGGGATTCAGTGTCCTCTAGACATTGCAGACGAACCCTCAGGACACTCTGGCTGAAAAGTCCTTCCAGAAGACTTTGGATCCCTCTACTCGTCACCTATTTGAAAACCCGAAGTCTAAAGAATACTTAGGTCTTACACAATACTCGCGTCTTACTCTGTCCCAATCCGGGCCAATGATGTAAAGGTGGGTGAGGCTCATTCTGGAAAGAAGCTCCAGCATCGTTTCACCAATCATCCTTATTTCCTGATCCTCAAAATAATACCAAGGTTGCCGTGTGGACTTTAGAATTAACTTCTTCAGGTCTAAATAATCAACAAAGAAATACTCCACATTTCATAACTGTATACTTCTACATTTAATAAGATTGAGTTTATACTTTGGAGTCTGAGGAACACTGGAGTCTCCCGGTTTGCGCCGAAGAAAGCCTCTTCCGGAATTCCAGTAGAAAACCAGAGGGTGCATTCCTCGAGGTGCACTTTCCTACTGATAACCGCAACGAGTCTCTCCAGTTCCTCAAAGGAATAGAAATAATTTTCGTCTTCAAAGACAAGACAAGTGAGATTGGGGAATGAAGAGTCCAAATGCTCAGGTTCAATGCTCAGGGGATGTGGAAATTCATCAATGTCAAATCGCCTTCGAGATAATAAGTAACGAATCTGCAGGTGTTTGACACTTGACATTGGCTCTTGGGGACAGAAAAGACGTAGGACGGCGTCCCGGGTTTCCTCTTCGTAAATTACAGTTTCTGTCATTATTGCGATTATCTTTCTCAACGCTGGGAGTTGAATTGGCCTCAAGTCAACTGTCCACTTAATTCCTGGACGCACCCAGTGAGTCAATTCAAGGTTCAGTTCCTCCAAATTACTCAAATCTTCCTTTAAGAAATCAGAGATTCCCTGGAAGGAAACAATCCGCTGCTGGAAGTTGACAAAGGTTTCAAGGCTAACTGCATTTCGAACGCCCAAGACAAATGCTGGAATCACTCTCTCCAGTCGAAAGTTTTTATTCATCACAAGTTTTTTGAAGAACCGAAGGTCTTCCTCACTGCAGACATCCATTCTCATTGATCGGTAGTTCAAGTCGAGTGTTCGGAGGTGTTGAATGTGTCCTTGGGCTCCCAACCGCAGAATGTAAGGATATCGTTCACCCCTTTCAGCGGAATCTGCACATCCAAAAGCAGAAGCCCAAATTGGCTCCTCAGAAAACGTAGGAATTTGAATGACCTCAAGTGCAGGGCAGCTCTTGATGAGGTCGGTCAAATAGTCGCCATTGTTATCTATGTGCCTTACAATCAGTCGCTTCAGCTTCAGATTTTTTTTGAATGGTAGCCTCGGTCGGGTATGGGTCGGGTGCATTTCTAAACTGCCAATGTGAAGCTCTCTTAGGTTCTGGAGGGAAAGAAAAAACTCGAATTCGGAGTCCCAGGTGCAGCAGTTCATTCGAAGGATAGACAGCTTTCTAATTCTTGGACAGAACGACTTCTGGAATTCCCCCAAGGTCGCAGGGTCCGTGTAGAAGGGTGCAAAAAAATAGTTAGAAACGTCATCGCCACTCGTTTGTCTGATGTTGAAGTTAGAGAATGGAAGGCGAGGAGATTTTTCCACAAATGCTTTCAATTCTGAAGTGTTAATGTGAATTTGAATATCCTCAAGAGCTTCTGGGAGCCAAGTGGAGCAGTCCAAAAGAGTTTTCATATTCTTAGATACCAATCGTAGCTGAAGGAGTGCGGAGAGGTCGCACCGGAAGATAACCTTCTCAAAAACCTACAAAATCCATTCACATATTAAACATATTGCGAATTGAAACCTCCTGAGGAATAAAATGGTGTGTGAGTTACCTCAGGTGGCAGGTGGGAAAAGTCTCCTAATTCTGACATCCTGGCTGGAATACTTGCTATATTAACACCAAATTATTCGGACCGTTCGAATGTAAGGGAAAGTATTTTGGTCTGCAGGTAAAATAATGGGACACGTACTTTACAGAGCTGTGACTCAAATGAAGGAGCAGTTAGTGTGGAGTGTGGAGAAGGGTCTAGAATGTTGACTGTTAAAGTATTCAGTGAAATGCGAGCTGCCCTAGTTGATCATTAAATTCCATCATGAGGGAGTATTATGTGGACGAGACTGCTTAACACCCAAGACTGCATAACCGACACTGCAGACAGCCTTGTCAGGTTGAGGAAATGCTGGTGTCCCACAGGAAGTCTAAAAGATAGTTAATATTGATTTCATGAAGTTGCCTTGGACTTGAGAATGAATGCGGGAGATGTAATGGATAGGAAGAGCTGTGCATACGGAGAGACGGTTGCCAATTTACAGAGGCACGTCTCACTTATGTTTTAATGTCTCCGAATACCGAGAAGTACAAAAATTAAGAAATGAGTAGCACCACCGTAGTATCCTACAAAGGGATTGTTGATGGTTAAAGGATGTCTAGTCTCGAAACAAACATATGAAACGGATATGAAAGAACTGTGGTTGACCCATATTAGGATATTAAAAGGGGTTAGTTTGGATAGATGTCTTATCACTATGTTCACTGGTTAAGCAGTTAATGAAATGTGAGTCTGCATCCGTTGACTTCTGATGAAACTGAAATACGATTCTTCAGTCAGTTACACAATTATTCTGAGTAATGAGTCACAGACTTGATCATGTTATTGTGTGAATGACACTGTTGTATTGTACCAAGGAGGTTTACTTTGTTTGTGGGCTGTTTAAAACCCCAAACAACTTATTCATATTGTGCTTAACACTTTTTGGAATGTTATTATGTCCTTCATACGAACTGTTCGTCTACCAAGTCCACATTTTAATTATTTTAATCCGTTGTGGGTTTTGCTCATGCAAATCTGAAATAATATTCTGGAAGCAGCTTCCGTATGCCCAGAAAATGAAATAGTTTTCGACTAGAAATCTAATTTTTGGCGATTTAAAACCTGAGTTATCCTAAGCTGTCATAGC